>JBAMAX010004815.1:0-23715 GCA_037043745.1 Chymomyza amoena
CCTAAAAGGATCTTCCAAGCTCCTTTTTGCTGTCAAGACACACATAAAATAAAATGAAGTGACGTTCAGTCTTTTTGGCAGCCTTTTTGTTACATATGGTCTATATTTAAATCATTAAATGATATTTGTCCAAAACTCTGGCTAACGTTCAAATAAATAAAGCCTTAAATAATCCATATAAAATTCCCATAATATGCGTTGCAATTTATTTAAGAGGATTTAAAGCCATCAAACTTGTGCAGACTCATAAGAGTTTAATAAACAAAAATGTCCTGCCAAACTTTTCCTTTAAATACGCCGGCACAGCTTAAAACTTGTTAGCCTTCTTTGAGTGAAAGTGGGTGCTTGGCATGACACGATCAGGCACCACCTCATATGATTAAGTGCCTTCAGTTTTAGGTAATAGTTGAGCCCCACTTTCCGAAAATCTCAAAGGCTTGCAGCCTTTGCATTAAAGTGCTTCACCTTGAAACTTTCACCGCATTTTCTGACGTCATTTTGTATGTGCTGCCAGACAGCCAGCAGCAGTCGCCACTTTCCCTGTGCTTTATGTTGGCATCCTTTGAAAAGCTGCCAACTGGAGCACGCGCCTAGAGTTGGTCGCAAACATAGCTTAAAGTCCTGAAATTATGCAGCTGCAGTTTGCAGGCTATTAAATTACTCGATACAAACTTAACACGCTGTGTGCGAGATTATTGATTATTATATTCGTTCCAAGGGCTGTTTGATAAGTCTGCGAGTTTTTATACTTTCCGCGTAATAAATTTGATAGCAAAACTTTGCCTATCAATACCCTTTTGCACAATTGAAAACAGTGAGCTCTGTTTAAGCTATAATTTATGCATAAAAAATACATCATCATTTAAAAATTCGCAAACTCAACAAACTGCCCTCGCACATAATATTCTGGCTTGTCAACCATTGTATTGTCTCCAGTGACAGCTGTCAATTTGTTGCAACATTAAAGACATGCATAATTAATTCGTACCGCCGGAACTCTGTTTTAGTCTATGAAACTTTAATTAGTGCAAAACAAGCGATAAAATGTCATATTCTCATAGTTAATGTGCCACATAAATGATAAGTGCAAGTTCAGCAAATATTTTAAGGCTCATAATCAATGATAAGAGAATCTCAACTGGGCTCCAATTAAGGGTTCAGGGCTCGGGCACAAATTAATGAAAGATTGTCATAAGCAGCAATTACATGCATCAAAGATTCATATCCTTAAATGGTACTTTTTCGAGGCTGTTTGGTCCGCTTTTATAATGCCATAATAATGACTTTATCTATGAAGCAGGCCATAAATCTCTTGCACCCAAAGGAGCAGAGATAAAAAGTGACATGGGCAGCCAGCCGCCTCATGAATACTGTAAGTGGAATTGTTGATGAAGGCAGCATTGTCCTTGTGCAGGCAAACAACCATATAAATGAAATATTACGTATACGCAGTGTATAGTCTGTTAGTTAGCTGTTGCGTCATAAAAGTTAATTAATACGCTTTTGTTTGATTGCTAAACGCACTATATACACTATATATACGCTATAGAGACTACATCCAATATGCTGCCAGACAAGTTGTCTGCCCTTCATCATTTATCAGCACAGGCGGCGTATGCTTAATAACTGACAGTCACTTGACCAAGGCTAACAACAAAGAACGCTTGCATTGAAAATTGCTCAACAAATTTACATTTAAATTTTTAGAGCTCATAGCCAAAACCCACAAATGCAAACGAATCCTTGACAAAAACTATGTAAATTGTTGTTGGTCTGAATGATATTCTGAATAGAAAAACTCATTGGCTGGTTTGTCCTTTTTTTAGACCGTGAATTTTACCTGCTGTGTCTGCTATGCTTTTTACAATGTATCGAGTATGCCACAAAAATTTATATTTCTCAATAGATAGTAGCTAAAGAGAAATATGTTTTTCATTCGTATCCAAAATGAAATCACGGCAAAGGAATAAAGTTAAGCCAAAATGGCATACCAAAATAACAAAACAAAAATAGCTTTTTGCTTTTGTGACCCTTTTTTTAATATTGCTTGATAAAAACAAATAGAGATATTGAATGCAATATTTGTATTTTTGTAGCAAATTCACAAATTTTATTTTTGTTTTCTCTTTATTTACAATAATTCAGAATTTTGTTGCTATTATTTTTGTCCTTCCTGCACAACGATTTAAATCAAATAAAACTAATGAAGTATAAAAGTTGTATCTAATGGGTAGCAAATACTCTTTAGATTTCATCATAAATGTAATAAAATCATGTACAGAGCAAAGTCCAATTAGGCTTTTGGCAGTACAGCACAAAATACTAAAATATTACTTTATATAAATAAGGATAAAGAAAAGCAAACAAATCAAGCAACTTAATACGAAAATTTAGAGTTGGTTTTTGTTGTGCCTATAAATACTCATAAGCTTACTTTATAAGCGTTAACTAATACCAGTTATTATTACATTGAAATAGTTAAACATACTACAGTAGTTTGATATACTTATAATTTCAGCTTAATTACAGAAATTATTTCAAGAAAAGCTAGCAAATATTTTGTAGCAATTTAAAGTATGCAATAATATATTAACACAGGATATAAGGATTAATTTCATAGTCAGTTTAATGTGGCTCATATAATATTATAAAACATTCTTTTTCTTAACATTGTTCTGCCAAATTGATTTGACTAATATTGAAACCAAATAAAGAACGCATAAAAACGAATCTTTATAAAAATGGTGATTGATTAAAGAACATGTTTAAAAGGATATGAAAAGTTATTATTTTTTTTAGAAACTATTATTTTTAAAGAGCCCTATTGTTTGCTTGGATTAAAAAAAATTGTTTCAAAAATATTTTGAAAAAATACGTTTCTTTACATAAGGCCCTAAAAACCAAAATTTTTTTCTTTTTTTTGCACTATATATCGAACTGCTTCATTAGTTTCCAATAATCGCAGGGTTCAGTTTCTAGTACCTTTCCAGTTAGATCCTTTATTCGTCTGGCTTGAAAACTGGTACAGCCAGTGGCGGATTTAGGCAACAGGCAACATGGGCTGAAGCCTAGGGCGGCAGAATTAGGGGGCGGCAAAATTTGAGTCACCTACTACTCTACTACCTACTACAGGGTGCGCCAGAGAAACTTACTTATTTGAAAGGTATATAAAAACAAAAGTACTTCAATTATTGTTTTAATTTTTTTTTTATTTAAGAATACAATATCCCAATTTTTTTTTCATGCAGTCTTGAAAATGACATCGGATAAATGGCGACCCCCATTGCGCATACACTGATGAAGTCGATTTTTGAAATTCGTATCCACTCTTTGCAGCATTTCAATCGGTATGTTGGCAATGGCGTCGCGAATGTTGTTCTTGAGGTGTGCTATGGTCCGTGGTCGATCGACATAAGCCAGAGATTTCAAATAACCCCATAAAAAGAAATCGCATGGCGTCAAATCTGGAGAGCGTGCCGGCCATTGGAGATCGCCTCTGAGAGAGATGAGTCGGTCGGGGAAATGTTGTCGCAACAAATTCATTGAGTCTCGTGCTGTGTGTGCTGTGGCTCCATCTTGCTGAAACCACACGTTCCTAACGTCCATTTCTTCGAGTCTTGGAAGAAAAAATTCCTCGATCATGTTCCTGTAACGAGCTCCATTCACGGTAACTGCGCGTTCGTTTTCTTCAAAAAAATAAGGACCAATTATTAACATTACCGACATCGCACACCAGACAGTAACTCGCTCACAGTTAAGTGGCTTCTGGTGAAGCTCTCGTGGATTTACACCACACCAATAACGCAAAAACCAAAAAACGACCGCGTCTTCAGGCAGGTTGTCAACCAGCATTTCACAGGCATTTTGACGGGCAACAAAATTGCGTTCAGTTAATTCTTGCACAACAGCCACAATTAATAGGGATGAAAGTGAAGGTCTTCATGGAGAATTCGTGGAACAGTGGTTTCAGAAATTCCCATAGCAGCTGCGTGTTTGCGAGCCGAACGCCGGGGAGAACTGACTGCCTCACTCTTTCGACATTCGGAGTTCTGATGGTCCGTGGAAGTCCAATTCGGGGTTTAGCGACACTTCCACACTCCCGAAATGAGTTAACCCACGACAGAATCGAATTACGACCAGGAACGAGTCTGTGAGGAGGAATTTCAAAGCGAGCGCGGAAGGCACGTTGCGTAGCAACAAGTGAGCGACCGTTAGAAAAGAAGCTCTCGACTGCGAAGGCCCGCTGCTCTCTAGACCAGAGCATGATGGCAACTGACTGGTGGAGGGAGAAACAACCTTAGGAACTTCCCCCTCCATATGTGCCCCCTCTCGCCCCTCTACACGCCCAACACACCACGCGGGAATTTTTCCAAATAAATAAGTTTCTCTGGCGCACCCTGTATATTGTAATAAAGCACTGATGACAATCACAATCACATTTAAAATATTTTTTCTTGTGAAAAAAGGGCGGCAAGTTATGCATTGCCTAGTGGCGGCAAATATTTAAATCCGCCACTGGTAAACCAATGTTTGTAATAAGTACATTAATATACATATAAATTGCAAAATAACTTTTTTGGTAGATTCAATTTTGTTCTTCTTTCTTTTCGACGATGCATTTAATGTAATTGGACTTCAATATTATATAACGCTCAACGTTTAATTCTATTATGGTTAACTAATATCTTTAATATTTATATTATATTATACGTTGCTAAAAATATAAATGAATTTTAATATTATATTGAAGTTAATAATGGCCAGCTTTATTTTCATGTAGTAAATTTTGTATGGATATTAATTAAGCTTATTAAATGACTTTCTTTTAATTATTATTAATTTTGATTAAAATTTATTGCTTAAATAATAATTTTTTTCATTTGTTATATAACAAGCTTTATTTATTATTGGTTTTTGGTTGCCATATATATATAAAATGTTGCGTACCCTTTTCTACAATTTTATTTTATTAATAATTTCATCGAATGAGCTTATCGATTAACTATTGTGTAGCGGGTGCGTAATATCTGATTAACATATTTTATTCGTTTTTTTTTTTTCCTTTATTTTTGTATCTACTTTTTGGGGATATTAGAATGAACTTCGAAATTTCGGCGAGGTAGTTGAAGCAAAGCTAGAAGCGTTGACCTTGAAATCCTATGTGGAAATAGTGGGACTATAATATAAGGATGTATGAATAGTGCATAGTAGGCACGTTTTCCGATATATTGTCGATAACGCACCCCATTCCTCGACGGCAAAAACAGAACACATTAAACTAAACCTCAAAAAAAAAATCAATACAGTGGGACAATAATGGCAACTGAGGTTTTACCCATTCTCCTTCGCTACTAAGCACTTCTATGAGTGTCCCATTTTCATAGTATCTTGGCTCTAACTTTCTTCGTTATTTCAAATGTAATATTCGGAAGAGGTCCTGGCACACTTGTCTGCCCTTTCGTTACCTGGTACCCAGCAGACGATCTTGACTGGTACTGAGTACTGTTAAGCGTCGAAATAACAACAAAAAAACAAAAATAAAGTAATAACAAATATTTAAAATTTTTTATTCAATAATCATATTCATTTTTTAATAAATATTGATAATAAAGTATTGAAAAATATAAATTTAAAATATTAAAAATAAGAGTTATTCCGCGATTTGAATTTTTAAAATTGAAAATTAAAATTGAATTAAACATAACAAAAATTATTCCAAAATGATTTGAACAAATACAAATACATACATTTAAATTTATGTGTAACGTTGCATTGAATGCTTTAAATTAAGAAACCTAAAATAAAAAAAATTATTTTTGAAAAAAAGTGTGGCATACTTTTAGTGACACTTTTAGAAAAATTTGTATTCTGCAGCCGCTTGCTTATGATTTCTATTCGCCTGGTAGCTGAAAGCCGTTCAGAGTCAAAAATTAGCGAAAATCGATTCAAATTTTATATTTTTTTTTTTGCCAAATCGTCCGCAGTAAATTTAAATATTTGAATTTGAGTAACGGTTTTAGACTTTTCAATAGGTTTTTAACAGCAAAATGGTACTTTCCATAGATTCCATCACCAGCAGTCCAGCAACTGAAACAAAATTTTCTTTTTTAAAAATAAAAACAGCATTTATTTAAGATATTTCAATTTGTTTTTATTTCAAAAATAAAAATATTAATTATAAATTATAATAAAATATTGTTTTTTATTTACATACAATTTTAGCTTATTTATTTTTATTATTTGATAAAGTAAGTTAGTTAAACAATTTGCTTTTTTTTTTTGATATTTCAATTATATTAATAATAATTATAAAATCATAATCAAATATTATTACTAACAAGTTTAGTTTGTTTGTTTTATTAATTTGATAAATTTAGTTCAATAATTTTCTTTATATTTATAATAGTTCAACAATAATAATTATTATAAAATTTTGTAACTTGTTTATTTTTATTATTTTGTAAATTTTTAACCATTTTTTTTTTATACAATAATATGTGCTTTGATTAAAGCTACCCATAACAAATTACTAAGTAAGATTTAAAAATTTTATAAAGTAAAATTGTTAATAATTTTTATTATGTGATAAATTAAATTACTTTAAAATCTTGCTTTACTTTTATAATATGCGTTTTGCTTAAAGCTAGCCATTATAAATTACAGAGTCGATCTAGAAATTTAATAAAATTTTATTATTTTATAAAACCGATCAAACATGTCTAACAACACTCGCACATAAGTAACCTTTAATACAACAAAAACTAAATTGAAATCACTGCATGCGTTCGGGAGTTATGATGCCACAGACAGACAGACAGACAGACAGACAAATTTTAAGCCAATCGGACAAAGTTGATGTTTTTCTCCCCACTTTTACTCCCCACAACTTTTAAACGGCTCAACCGATTTTCATCAAACATGTCTAACAACACTCGCACATAAGTAACCTTTAATACAAAAAAAACTAAATTGAAATCACTGCATGCGTTCGGGAGCTACGATGCCATAGACAGACAGACAAACAAACAGACAGACACGTCAAACTTATAACACCCTCTTTTTGCGTCGGGGGATAAAAAAAATTTTTTTATAGGGAATACTTATTATGACACGGAAACCAGGATAACCATATTTTTTCGATATTGTGGTTATAATACAAGGCTTTCAGAGGAATGTTAAAGAGCATCTCAAAAAAATTAATAGGCCAAATTTGTAGTTCCCAAACAAACATTAAAGTCAAGTCAATATTTTTAAAAATCCCTTGCATTTGGCTTTAAAATAAAAATGTAAAAATAAATAATGGAGGCGCTGGATAATATCTATATTTATCACATGAAAGTCAAAAATTGAAACTGAAGTCTATTTCCTGCGATATCACGTATGACATTCGACCCAAAGGACCCTTTGCGATTTTATTAAGTTTATTGAAAATAAGCTGATGCCTTTGTTTATTTTGTATTTATTAGTATAAACTGTACTTACAATCCGTAAAGAGCCTTTTATATCAAATATTGTGCTTAACGTCAGATTTTTTTATCATTTTATTTTTATTGGAATTGTAAATATGGAACATAGGGTGTATTCCTGTATGCATGTTTATGAGCCAACACATAAATTTATGTGTTTAAAAGCTTATCAATTATGAAAATGTATAAATTTACTAAAGAGACGATTTTTGTATATACCCCAAGGGAGCCTACTCAAAAAATAATAATAAAAATAATATTATGAAGCTGATATAACAGTTTATTTATCTTCTTATATATAAAATTCTCGTGTCACAATGTTAGTTACCATACTCCTCCGAAACGGCTGGGCCAATTCTTATGAAATTTTGTGTGCCTATTGGGTAGGTCTGAGAATCGGCCAATATATATTTTTCATACCCCTAAGTGATAAGGTTTGTCACCCCTAACATTTTTTTTTAATTTTGGACAAATTTTTTTGTATTTTTTTTATAGTATTGCATTGAGTACATTGCCAAATTAACCAATATTTTTCAGTTAATTGTTTTTGTGTTATATACTTAAAAGAAACGTAAGTTTCACGTGTTACGGGTGTTCTCATGAACGCATTGATGAATTTCAAATCTGATTTTTGCGTGTGTTAGAGGTTGTCAATACGGAGGTTTTTTGGAAGTGGGCCCGGCAGACGTTGTCCTGCCAAACTTTTTGAATACTCTTAAAGTGCATAACCATCGTAAGATTCTCTAGTTAAATTATCTAGACTATTAAAAGATTTTTAGATAGTCAACTAATCCATGACTCTCTAAAAAGCCGTATAGACGAACTTTAGTTTTCTTAAGAGAGCTCCCATCTCTAATAAATTCATGCCCCACAGAAACTACAATTCAACCCCTTTACGACTACGCTTCTGTCTGCACTTAATGTCCGATACCCGAATTTTCTACTATGCTATATTCACAATATTTACAAAAATGCGTATATCTCACGAACCAATACACACAAACACAAATAGGCTTAAACCTCGGTATTGACAACCTCTAACACCCGCAGATTTCAAATTCATCGACGCGTTTATCAGAACATTCGTAACACGTAAAATATAAAAAATATTAGTTAATCTGACATATAAAAAATAGATGTCGGCAGACTCTCAGACCTACCCAATATGTACACAAAATTTCATGAGAATCGGTCCAGGCGTTTCGGAGGAGTTTGGTAAAAATTTAAAGAATAATTTTAGGGGTGGCAACCCTTATCACTTAGGGGTATACAAAATAGATGTTGGCCGAGTCTCAGACCTACCCAATAGGCACACAAAATTTCATAGGAATCGGTCCAGCCGTTTCGGAGGAACTTAGTAAAAATTAAAAAAAAATGATAGGGGTGGCAACCCTGGGTATAAAAAATAGATGTTGGCCGATTCTCAGACCTACTCAATATGCTCACAAAATTTCATGAGAATCGGTCAAGCCGTTTCGGAGAAGTATGGTAACTAACATTGTGACAGGGAAATTTTATATATTAGATAAATAAATAACTAAACAGTTTTGACTTTTTTTGATAACATCTACTTATAATTTTGCATAGCTTAATTAATTTTTTCTGTGCGCATAATTTTTTGCGTATTTTAATTAATGGCAGCCAATTTGCATGACTTAATGCGACCACAACAAATGTTGCGGCATCTCGTATGGATGCAAGTGAGATTAATTAAACAATAATAAATAAACCTGATTTCTTTTATTAATTACCGATTTGTTTACATGCATTAATATTATTTATAGCAGTTTTTTGCAAGCAGTTAACTGTTTGCATGCTCATTGAGAGCGTTTGCTTAACTTGGCTAAAAAATGTAAAATAAAATCAATAAAATTAGATACCGACAGTGGAATACACTGAAACCATTTTTTCAGGAAATCAAAAGATGGCACACTTGCTTTAAGCAAATGGTTGACATAATTGTAAAAAGAAAAATCAAAGTTTTTGATTATTATACTCACTGGTAGGCATATACATATATTATGAATCAAAAAAGTTAAATATTCACCATATATGGGCTTTTCAAAAATACATTGCTAAAGTCGAATGTGTTTGAATTTATTTAAGGTATTCACGCTTGCTATTGAGTTGAAAATTTGCGGACTTTCATATCGAACATAGAACAATTGTCAAATTTATTTTGCCAGATTCAGATTATTATTTGAGCAATAGTTCAATTAATTGGATGAATATTAAGATCCTAATCTAGTTTGAAGGTGTTAATACAAAAGTAATGCAAAAAATGCTTCCTGCAACAAGACTTGAAACTTCTGAAATTTTTTAACCATATTTTGATTTAAAAACAGCAAAAATTACACAAAAGCAAGTATTAACAAATTCAACTAGATTTTAAAAACAAATTTGAGAACTAAAATTATATAATATAAGAAAAGGGGCGTTCACGCTTTAAGCCTGTTATTGTTTTGCGCAACTTTTCAAGTCAATAGCAAGGGTGAATACCCCAAATAATTGAGTATTAAAAGCGCAAAATAATTGTTCGTTACAGAATGTTTGTATAGACTCATAATCGAGAGACTTCCTCTTAAAACTTGGTAAGTCCAACGCCTTTATATTTTATTTATTGTATTTAACTTCTTATGATAGTATTTCGTAGTATTATATTCTATTTTTAATGTTATATTTTTGGTATCATAATACGCGCTCCTAATAAGAGTTGTACATACCAAACCTGGTAAATTCTGTTTAAGTTCGATATTCTATTATTATTGGAGAATAATCTTTTGGAGTTGAGGTAATATATACATATAAGAAAGAGCTTAAAGCAACTTATTTATTTATTTTATAAATATATGCCGTAAACTCATTCTATCGGTATTCCCGATATCCACATAACGCCGCCAGCTCTTATGATCCCCAAAATCTAAGTGTTCTCTTTCCAAATGCCAAAATCGGAAATACCCCTTTTCGCATAGTTACAGTGTATAAAAGCACGGCTGAATGAAAAATTATATTGCAGAGCATTTTAATTATGTTTTCATTTAAATGATTTTGCTGTTAAATAATGCATAGAAATTTATTAAATTATATTCTGTAGTCTATAAATTAAATTTTAGTCAATAAGCTAAATGGCTGAAAGTGGTTCAATGTCGACGTCAACTACTTTTTGACATTGATTAAGCTAGCTTGTGCTTTTGTTTATTATTCGGTTTATTATGGGTTCATGTTTTTGCTGGGCACTCTGAAAGTTTTGACAGGCTTTACGAATTTAACGGCAGCTTGTCAAGCGGCAGGCTGGCCCAATGGCAGAGGCTGGTTATAAAATGCAAGTGGACTGACAAAAAAGTGCTGCACACTTCCTGAATTATGAGCAGCTGCCCGGACCCTGCTCAGAGTGACATTGGAACAGTAGTTCCACCCAAAGTAGTCGGTTTGTTCACGCGTTGATTTCTGATGCAAGCGACGCTTCTGGCAGATCCCATGGCACATGGAAATGTTTTTCTACCATTTTCTTTATACTTCGCTCTTCACTTTTGCGTTGTTAGCACTGAAAAATAAATGTTTATTTCAAATTTTAAAGTCCGAGCACGTTTGCTCAGGCAACTTGGGTGCCTTTTGTGGGTGAATACATATATATAGTATATAAAACTCTATATATACATGAGTATATGCGGTTCTTAAATATTTCGCTTTCAAACATAGTCATACTCAAGTGCGCTTAATCTTATTTATTTATTGTGCGTGCCAGTTACCTGGTAGCCCCAAAGTCACTTCGGGATCTCTATGTCCACCTAACTGCCATATATTTACGGTTGTTGCTTGCATAAGCAACTTCGAGTGGAACTTTCTTCCATACATCTGCAACTGTTATGCAATGCGCTGCAATTTTTATTTACACATGAAATTTGTGAGTTCCGATTAGAGATGGGCTGTGCAATTTTTCATCGCAATTTCGACAAAAAATATATTATTTTTATTATATTAATTATTATTTATTTGGTATCGTATATTTTCAAAGCTTTAATAGAAATAATAAAATAAAATAAGAAACCAATTCCGAATAAATTTATATATATGTTTTCATTTCAATTTAATACTTTTAATAATCTATATACATAAAAGAAATTTATGTTTTACGTGTTACGAAGGTTCTCATGTACGCGGCGAAAAATTTCAAATCTGATTTTTTCTTGTGTTAGAGGTTGTGAATACGGAGGTTTTAAGCCTATGTTTGTGTGTATTGGTTCGTGAGATATACGCATTTTTGTGAATATCGGTTTTTGTGTGTATATTGAAATATATACAAAAACTGGTATTGGTGTTTATCAATGTTCGAGGTCCAACATCGTTTCAATCATTGAGACCAGTGAATAGCGTATTGTGTGCAACATATTGAGAGGCATATCAAAAATGGAATTTGTTGCAAAATGATTCGCACTGGGATCAAAATTTAGCAGATGCTGCTATTACTGCTCATCCACATCAAATACGCGTTCTACTTGCGATTATTTTGGCAAAATTTTTCCATCAAATCCACCGAAATTGTGGATAAAATATTAAGATATTTTGTTTCAAGTTCGTCAAGCAAAACGTAAGCCATTGATGGAATTTACGCCGGAAGTTTACAATGAAGCTTTAATTCATATTGAAGATCTATGCTTGGCGAAAGCATGCGAAAGCATTAGGACGATTGGGAATGCCGTCGCCTAATCGATCAATGCATGATGTATTTCAATTGGAAGAAATGCAACGAATGAAATTAATTATCAATCTAGTCGTACTGCCCAGGAACGTGAAGATCGCAATAAACATGAAGGAATTCGGTTAAGACAGACCTGTGAAGCGCGACATTCGACTAATAATGGTGCAAGATTGAATCGAGCTGCAAAATAATCTAAAATTCTTATATTTTTCCAGATAAGCTAACTAGAGAAATTTACGATTTACTTTCAGAGTATTCAAAAAGTTTGAACAATACAATGTCTGCCGGGCTCACTATATAAAAGGAGAAAATTTCCTTAACTAAAATAGTCCATCCAAATTTGGAGATGTACTGCTAAGACCCACCTAAACAAAATAAAAGTTCTGCAGGTGAAGACCTAAGATAATTATTTGTGCCCCATGGCTTGTTTAGCACCACCTTAAAGAGAGATCTAGATATACCAAAAATCGATGATCAACTCATTTGCCATTGTAGATGTTATAGCGACCGGCCAACGAGAAAACCCCAGAAATTCTTTCTTATATAACAAATCGCTATACAATAAACATAGCTTAGTTCCTCAACATAGGCATTTGGCACGCTAAGACCAAAAATGTTGTCAATTTCCGGATTTCGGGATATTTAAAATATTAAATTTCAAAACGTCGGCTTAAAAACAAATACCTCAGGCAGATAATTAAATTACACATCGATTTTGCTTAAAAAGTTATTTTGTAAAAAAAACGACGTAAATTTCAAAATTAAAAAAATTTTAGACTGTTTTTCGATGGTTCAGTTCGAAAAAATTACGTATGATTGAAATTAATCTGACTTTTCTATTCAATTTAATGAATTTTCATTTGTTATTTAAAGTCTATGCTAATAATATTATACATATATCTTAAGAGATCAAGCCTAGTAGAGTTTTTTGCTTTGTTATTAAATTGTTATTTTATGATTAGAAGATTATTTTTCATTTTATGGGAAAATTAGAAGACAAATAAAAAACCCAAAACTTTTTAGTATTGGTTGAAATTTAGCTTGTTTATTATAGCCCAAAAATCTTCAAAGAAGTTGCTGCCAAAATAAAGAGGTTAAAAACTTATCTAGCTGGTTCTCTATTTTTGAACACTGATGCAAAATGATCATGGGAAGCTACTAAACAGTTTTCCTCGCAAAATAGTCAGACTTTAAATTATTAAGCTTACCACTATTATTTTCCATACAATTGTCGTGAGTGCGCACAGTCACGCGTCCATCTCTATGTCAAGTAGACATGCATACAAACGTTTGCATATTTTGGCTTGCATTTAAAGCTTTATAGAATGCCACAAAAATGTTACCAACCAAATATATTGCAGTTGGGTAAACTTTGCAACGTTTTATCTCACTCCCGATTTATAGCATGTCCCTCCGGCTTTTCCGCTCTCCCTTGCCCTCACTTTGAGCTCTTTTTATTTGCATGCAATTTGGTGAGCAACAGTTGAAAACTTGCAAGCAATCAAAGTGTTAACAGCTGGGCTATAAAACTTTTTGCTTGAAGAAACTTTAGCTATATGTATGCGTGCGGGTGCATATGTGTGTATGCAACCGATATGTGTGTATCGGTATCGATAAGTCGGACAGGTTTTAATGAGTTTTTGCAGCTACCAAATCAACGCATGACAGCAACACCTTTAAGCCAATAGCCTCCAGCCACAGCCATGTCAAACGCACAAGCCCTGTTGCACTTACATACTATAAATGTGAATCCAATAAAACCCAATATTAAGCCAACTCCATGACATGGGGCTAAAGTGGGTTAAATGGCTTGAGCTATCGATTTTCATTGACTGCAACAAATTTATTGCCTATGCATTGTCTGTTTGAGTTTACACTTAAACTTTGGCTATAGATCAGCATCAGCATTGGGCTGCCTGTGGGAAATTTCATGTTGAAATTTTAAGCCAAGTTAGCATTAATTTTGGTTTATGAACTTGGACAACTTGAACACAGACAACACAAACGAGGCAAGTTGTTAAGCAGCTTACATGTTTAAGTTTTGTCCCAAACTTTGTTGTATTTTGTATGTTTTACGTGTTTACATGGGAATACTCAGCCCACGCCCATAGACCTCAAAATCTTGTTTGTTTAGTTAATATACATCAGGCAAGGCAACGACAATACATCAGAATTTTTTTGTGCTCTTGGCCTGCGGCAAAGTCTTGTCTAGACAAGCTTATAGCTAGTGCATGGCCAGCTGAAGTTAAATATAAAAGGATAAATAAAAAGTTCAAGATAAGAATTCTTAAGCACAGAGGTTGTTTTAGTTATTTATAGACCATAGGGTCAAGGGTATTAAAGATTTGTACATTGTAAGTAAAAGGGTATTTACCAGTGATTTGGACAGAGTGCTCGGTCTGTCCGTCTGTATGTAGATCCTAGAGACCATGAGCTAGCAAGGTTCACCGAAAGACGAGACTTATCGCAAAAATTTAGTTACAATATTGTAAATATTGTAATTTTATTTGTTTATAATATATAAAATGTATATTTATATATATAAGGAAACAAAAATATTGCAAATGGTTACGTCAGGCACGCCCGATTTTGAGATACTTTGTACCATCATATTATAAGACAACAGGTATTTATTTAAGAATATAAAAATTGATTAAAAATTAAAATAAATACTTAAGATACCATTAGGTAGAGCGCATAGAAGTTTAAGTCGACTAGAAATTGGAATCTGAGTCTCGACCCGACCAAGCTAAACATATGCCGGCTTCTCACACTGATAAAAATGAAATATAAATTCTTGTGCAGATCGGAATCTTAGTGAACTTATTATTAAATAACATTTGTATGAAATTATTTCCCATATAAAGCTACACTGCGTATACGTACTTTTTTCGAAATTTTGGAAAAATTGAAATTTACAGACTAGTTAGTGTTGTTTAATATTCAATAAAAAAAAATTAGAAATGTTGATCTTTTTAAAATGCTTTCTAGATTTGAGAAAAACTTGTAAGCTGCATATAATTTTTATAAATATTAAAAGCAGAAAAAATTCAAAAATTGCAAAGAATGGCCTGCATAGTAAATGACTAAAAATATTAATGGAGATCACACCGCTACATATCTTTGTCGATAAGCGGCGAAAAGCCACATTAATAAGAATTGGGAGGATAGGGGACGACTTCAGCTTCACCAAGAAAGATGCTGCAGATCTAGCAAAGGTTATGCCTATGCTTCCGCAGCCAAGGGATTAGACGCTTGCTGAGTATCGAATAAGACGCTTGATATCAAACTCAGCACAAAAGAAGCTTGCACCTCTCTTGCGGCAGTTCAAGTGGTACACAGACGGATCATTCAGTGACCAAAGAAGTAGCCTGGGCGTAATATTCTGAACCTCTAGGCAGACACACCAGCATTTTCCAAGCTGAGATTTGTGCTATTAAAAGATGTGCAGAATTCAATCTGCAAAAGAACTACCATTAAAAGGATATTTCCATCCTGTCTGAAAGTCAAGCAGCAATAAAGGCATTTAGTAAAGCCAAGACTGCATCAAGGCTGCTTAAAGAAGAGAGGACATCACTGGATAATTTAGGATGCAGGAATAAGCTCACGATTAGATGGGTTCCAGGGCACTACAATATTCCTGGATATGAACTAGCAGACAAACTCGCAAGAACCGGTGCAGCAACAACGCCAATCGGTCCTGAACCTCACTGTGGGATTGGCAACCACGTGGTGCGGGACCTACTAAGAGTAGAGGAGAATAAGAAATGACTGCTTCACTGGGCGTAGATGCCAGGGATGAAACAGTCAAAAACCCTCCTCTCTAACTACAACCGTAAGAGGTTCAAAATCATGATGACCACCGTGAGAATCATGACGGGCCTTCTGACGGGACATTGTAGGCAACAGCCATCTAAACAAAATTGGCATAGTAGATAGTGGACTATGCCGCTTCTGTAGCATAGAGAAAGACTCTTCTTCGCATATATGTATTATTTGGATGTATGGAAATCGCCGGTAAAAGAAACAAGTTCCTGGGCATGTACGTTCTCCCAACAGAGACCGTTGTTACTATAAGTCCGAATAAAATACTGCAATACATGCAGGCCTTAGGACTTATGGGAGAGGTCTAAGCCATGAAGGGGGTCCGGCACTCGAAGTGTAACCAATTAAAAAGGCCATAAATTCATTTTGGAAAATTACCTTTACTCAATTTAAGGTACAAAATGTGTAAAAATAATACGAAATTTAGAAACAATTTACTTTCGCTCAATATGGCCACCTTTTGCCTTCACTATGGCCTTGATACGGTCCGAAAAATGAATCGCAAGCTGCCCGAATGTGACTTGCAGGTATTTTGGCCCACTCGTGGACAATGGCTTTTTTCAGCGCCTCGAGACTGTTGTATTTTTTAGTTCGGACCTAGCTCTCCAAAATGGCCCCAAGAGAATAATCCTTCGGATTCGCGTCTGGTGAATTCGAGAGCCATTGTGTGGACGTTATGAAGTTCGGAACGTTGTTTTTCAGCCATTCTTGGTTCACTCGAGCTTTGTAGAGACGGTGCCGAGTCCTGTTGAAACGTCCATGGTCTGCCACCGAAATGTTTGTCTGCCCACGGCTTCAAAGCAACCTCCAGAATACTTTCCCGATAATATTGCGCATTAACCTTGACGCCAGGCTCGATGAAAACGATTGGAGAGCGCCCATCTGCGGTTACTGCGGCCCAAACCATTATCTGTGGCGGGTGCTGCCTCCTGGTGGCCAATCGATGACTCAAATTCTCGTATGAACGGTCCCTCAAGTAAACCCTATCGTTTTGAGAGTTTACGAATTGCTCAATTGTAAAAATTTTCTCGTCAGAAAACACAATATTCGGCAATTGACCGCTTTCGGCCAAGCGAAGCAACTCCTTCGCTCTCTCAAGTCTGACTTGTTGCTGCTTCGGTGTGAGATCATGTGCCTTTTGGATCTTGTAAGGCTTGACCTTGAGATCATTTTTCAGTATGCGACGGATGCTACGGTCAGATATTTTCAGTTCTTTCGCCATTTGATTGGCACTTCGTCGGGGATTTCGCTCAAGTCGCTTCTTCACTTTTTGAACCATTTCACGTGACGTTGCAGTCTTTTGATGACCACCTCCATGACGTTTTGCGATGCTACCAGTATCATTGTAACGAGTTATGGTGAGATAAACGAAAACTTTATTTACTTTAAGGTGTTCGAGCTCACGAACAATCGCTGGTTGTGATTTTCCAGCTAAATATAATGCAACTACACTATTGCGTTTGAAATCCATTACTGATTTTTTTTTCGCGTTTACTCACGGCAAAATGCTTTCGTGCGCTTGTAAACAATACTCTAAACTGTCATTTAGCTAACTTACAGACAGCTGATGCCCGTGCGTCAGCTGCGCGAGCGGTCTGAATTTGGTCGCAGTACACTTATACGTCCAATAATAATATTAATAGAAATATTGGGAAAATAGCTCCACCCCACTGTAACTTCCCTGTTTATAGGCAACATTACTGTTGGTGATGCAGCAAATCACAAAAAATCCAAAAAAATATTCAATTTTTTACCCAAAATATAAGTAACATTCAATGAGCACCTAGATTTAAGTAAGAGACCAACAGATTGTGTATATTTCTTAATCTTAACATATAAATAAAAGAAGATTAATTTGTCTAGATAAATCTGTATATGTCCTATATAAAGTATATGTACAAGTGAATTAATGTGTAAATTAAATATACTCTTATATATGCTGCAGGACTCACCATTTTGCTATTTTGATCGATTATATAGTTAAAGGCACATGCTATAATTAAATTATATAACTCTTATCTAATTAAAGCTGTTTGCGGATTATGAAAGCCAAAGTAATAAATTAATTGTGGACAGCAATTTAATGCGCCAACAATTTATTGAATTATCCAACTCCCACACATTTGGATTTTTAGTCGTCTAGCCGCAGGTGCAGCGCCAGAGGGCTTATGTAAATTTTAGAGGTGCCAAAAACAAATTCTAAAGTCTAGACTTGGCATTTGTGAGTGACTTTAATAAGGTGTCACATTAAAGACCATTGTGGCAGTTGCGTCACAAATTGCCTGCTAATCGCGTAGTCAAATTTATGCAACAAAAACAGCCACCATGATATTAAAAAAGTTTTCCAAGGCACAGATAAAAGTGAGTTTGACCGAGAGAGAGGAAGAGAGACGGAGACAAAGTTACGTTTGGCAGCGTACAAGGCCGACAAGTTAGACATATAAAAGATATTTCCACAGATACTTACACACACACACGCACCTACACAGCTACGCTTCTATACATGTGAGTACATTTATTAAATAACTTTCGGTTGGCAGACATTAGACACAGCTGACTGAAATTGAACGCCGACTGTGCGAATTACATGAACTGCCTAAAAGCATGCTAAACTTTTTGGCGCACAGCTTAAGCCATGCCGGAAATGACATGACTTCCGGCTGTGCCGACTAACGTAAGCTTAGCCAACACTACCACTACAAATATTCGCAAACGACATTTAACATGTTAGTTGGCCAAAAACATTGGCCATGAAACCAGAATTGACTGTGTCCAACTGCGTGCTAATGCACAACTTGCTGGAAACTACCGCTGACCATCAAATGGTGGCATGCTACAAGTCACACAAACATGACATGTGCATTTCATAATTGCGGCTATAGTCATAAAAGCCATAATAACGAGGGTTGTTTGATAAGTCAATGACTTTTCAAATAAAAGATAAATTTCAAGTTTCTCAAAACAGAGTCTTTTAAGCATGATACAGTGTGTTCTGAGTTTTAACTACAAAGTAAACAGATTGAAACAATATGGAAATGTAGATATTAAATTTAATTAAAAGTTGTGCCATTTTGTATGCAATAATGCATCAATCCTATGATTGCCTTGGCTTCGTTGACATTGCTATTTAATCAAAAATGAATCGTCAAGCACTCAGTCTTATGGATGTAGATCTAACAAAAAAATTAGCCGGGCGACATTTAATCGATCTTCCGATATGATCAGCTAAGAACTTCTGAGCTTTAAACAATAAACCGCAGTGATCTTCTCAAGCTTTTTAATATAATAAAGTTCAAAAGCTTTTGCCATAAACTTGTTGGTCAAAAGGCACAGATATTCCACTCCTTTAAAAAAAATGCTAAATGCAATTAAAATATTATAGGAGTCTATAAAGAAAATGTGCAACGTATCAATCTTACTGTTAAAAATCAATCGCAGATCAACTTCAATAAAAATTTTCTCGGAATAAAGCGGCATCGAAGAATGTGCCGTGAGTAAACGCGAAAAAAAAATGGCAGTTGTTAATGAATTTCAAGCGTAAAATCGTAGTTGCATTGAGTAGTTAACGCCGTAAAAACACAACCAGTTTTGTTATGAGCTCGAACACCTTAAATGTAATTGATCAAAGTTATGGATTATTGCCTTGGCTCATTACTATACCGGAAGCACGCATTATTCGTCATGTACGAAGACCAGGAAAGACCGTATTGCGTATACGTATTATTTAACGCATAAAATTATAACGGACTTAGCAAAATCTTCAGCAAGTGATCTTCAATCAAGATTGGCAATGTAATGAAGTCCAAAAATATTGACCGCAGCGATCCTCGCACACTGAAAAACTTCGATGCAATCAAGATCTGATAGCGCTATAACGAAGGACAAATGTTCTACGTATCAATCTCACATGCAAAAAATCAATCGGAAGTCAACTTCGAGAGCAGGAAGGCAATTAGTCTTCGCTTAACCGAAAAACGACAATTGTCACGAACTTGTGTTTATCTGACGAGAGTAGTTTCCTTGGCAGAGATACGAGCAATTCGAACACTTCTCTAACTAACGATAATGGTTTACTTGAGGCGAAGTTCGTAGGCTCTCGAAAATTTTTTGGGAAGTTCATTCGAGTTGAGTCTCATCTGGCCTGAGGAGGCAGCACCCGCCACAGATAATGGTTTGGGCCGCTGTAACCGTATGATGGGCGCTCTCCAATCGTTTTCATCGAGCCTGGCGTCAAGGTTAATGCGCAATATTATCGGGAAAGTATTTCTGGAGGTTGCTTTGAAGCCGTGGGCAGGCAAACATTTCGGAGGCAGACCATGGACGTTTCAACAGGACTCGGCATCGTCTCACAAAGCTCGAGTGAACCAAGAATGGCTGAAAAACAACGTTCCGAACTTCATAATCGATCCACACAATGGCTCTCGAATTCACCAGACGCGAATCCGATGGATTATTCTCTTTGGGCCATTTTGGAGAGCAAGGTCCGAACTAAAAGATAAAACAGTCTCGAGGCGCTGAAAAAAGCCATTGTCCACGAGTGGGCCAAAATACCTGAAAGTCACATTCGGGCAGCTTGCGATTCATTTTTGGACCGTCTCAAGGCCATAGTGAATGGAGTCGCCATTTCTATGTCAGGCCAAAGACTTTTGTGACCTCGACCTGTTAGTGAAAGGTTATTTTCCAAGAATGAATATTATGGCCTATCTTGATCTTGGAGTAAAGCGGCTTCGAAGAATGTGTCGCACATTGAAGAAGGGACAATTAGATCAAAAGAAGAGTATAATATCGAATAAATATCGCTTATGCAATGACTCTATATACTCAGTAAACAATAAAGTGATCCAGTTACGATCCGATAGGAGTAAATTCATTATAGAAAATATTAACAAATATGCAACGAATGATATATGCCTGAGCAGTAATCAAGGGGAATTAAGCTAAATCAGCTTAGAGAAGTTATAATAAAAGATATGGTTTAAAAGTAAACTACGCTAATTTTTTAAACCACCCTCGCCACCAGGAAGCTCTTTGTAATGTCATAAGTAGTTTGCTGTTGTCAAATTTGGGGCTCAAATTTTATGGTTCATTGAAATAAAACGCTCAAGTATGTACTTAAAAATTTTTGTTGTGCTCAAATAGTCTTTTTTAGAGTCATTCAATCTTATTCAGGCTTATACTGACAATTGTTTGAACAATTGACAATATAAGTAAAAGTAATAGTCAGTTGATGGTAAAGTAGAGTTTGCAAGGTTATCAAAATTTATTCATTATGTATCCAATATTAATAAATTGACGTTAACCCAATTTTTTAATTTTAGAATTTTAAGAAATTATTTGTTTAGAAATCTGAAACTTAAAAAGTCAAGTTAAGGGGATTAATTGATACCCCAACACAAACGAAAAATTCACGATAACAAGAACAAGGTGTAGTGTACTATGATTCAACATCATCTTACCAATTAAGTCCAGAAATATGGACCAGACCAGGCCAAAAGTCATCCTTTTAGGACATTTCATGCACAGGTATATGTTTCAAGATCGCTGAAGTAAGCAGACAAAGCTTCTCATAACGTCGTTGTACCTTCAGCAAAGGGTATTAAAATGTCATTTGCACATTCTTGAACCTTATCCTGAATACTCGTTCATGCCATTTACAAGTAACAGTCTATAAATGAAACCAATAACAGGCAACCATTGAATGCCCCACTTAAATTAATATTCAAGCAAACATTAAACAATGAAAAACTTAAAGTGAGAAATTACAAATAGATTTATATTCCCCACGGCTGGAGGTAATTTATTGTCACATGCAGGACAAAATATTTCAAATTGCAAATGACTTAATACAAGTTCAAACGATGAAATGTAAACAATATTAGCTGTCAAACGATCACTTAAGGCCAATATTTCAAAAAAGCCCCAACACACAATTATATAAGCCTTGTTTATTTAACAACAACTAACCTGACAATTAAAGTTAATTTTAATTTAAAACAGTCAAATTTAATTTGCCATAAGAGACAAGTATCTGTGTGTAAGTGTGCGTGTATGTGTCGTACAAAATGGCGCTGAACAAACAGAGTAGGTGACAAATGCGGTTGCTGCACAACTCAGCCAATATATGTAGCCTACTTTTGTGCGCAAACCGGTGAGAAACTCAAACATATGTAATTAAAAAAGTTTTTGTAATTTTGCCAGCAAACACGAGCTTAAGTCGCTACAAATAATACAAAATTTTACAAAATGAAAACACAAATGTATATTTTATATTTAATCCGAGTTTTATGCAAATTGTAATTGTGAAAAGTACAACCTGAGGGTCTGAATATTTATGATGACGACTTGAAAGCTGAAATGCCCAACATTAAATTATGTTTGCACTTCAATTTAAAAATAAGTGAGTTTATAAAACTGTGTCAGAGCTAATAAATGGAACTTAATATTTAAACAAACGCTTTAAGTCTGAAGCTACTTTTTGGTGTTGTGCAACTGAGCTTCTTATATTGAACAAATTAAGTTTGTTAACTTGAAATGAGTTAACACAAAATTGTTCAATGATCGGAAATTTTGTATCACTATGAAAAGGTAGTTCTCGTTTATAAAGAATGCTTATAAGAGTTTAAATGATTTTTTTGACACTTTACAAAAAATGGCTCCTTTCGATTATCGCCATTTTTCCCCTTTTTTTAAACAGGTTTTGACAAAATATGCATGTCCCTGTGCAAATTGTCCCAAAGCAACATATTTAAATTGCAACAAAAAGCGAAAAAAGAGAAACGAGGTTGTTGGATTGAGTGATATAGGGAGGCGTAGTCTGTCAACAGAGGGCAACAGCTGTCCATTTGATGCGGGCAGCGAACTGTGTATGACAGCCAACGTCTTAATCCTGTCACGGACACGGCCAACTGGCTGAGGGTCGTAGTGTCTTTTTGCGCCCTGCCCTGCTTTGAATACAGACAATGCATAGCATACTTTTGTGCGCTTTAATTAAATTCTTTTGTTGCTTCTGATGCAGCAGCAGCAGTCCATGCAAAAACTCCACATTTCGCATTGATGCAACAAAGGATCAAGTGCGCCGTCTTTTATTGCTGCAATTACAAAAAACAAATCCAACATCTGAAATGAAATAAATAAAGCATAGCCAATATGTACTATGTATGGGTATGTATCGGGGAGCTTGCACGCAGGTTATGTTAGCCATGAATAAATATATTTTCGCCAGGCATAGAATTTAATAAACGTCAAGAAGCAGCGCATATTGTTGCCATTGCAAACACACACAGATACTCACGACACACACACAATATGATTGCATTTATTGGATTTTAGCAAACAAAATGGCAGCCTAGCCCACAACTTGTATGCAATTTGCTGTCTTGTTCAATACGCAAGAAATGCAGGTAATCTTTGAACTATTTTGAACTACTTTCAAAGCAACTAGTTGCGTATAAGCCAAAAAATGTGTAGTCGTAAATGTGTAATAAGTTTATAAAATAATTTATTTAAATATAAATTGGTTAAAATTTCGTTCATTCTTATGTATTCATTGAAAAACCAGAAATATATTACCGTAAGTCTTAAGGTATCTTAATCAATGTGGTATGATTTTTGGGATCCCAAATTTTGTCAGCAAGATCCCAAAATAATTCTATATGCTTGAAATTTCCCATAGAATTTTTAAAGTTTCTTCGCCACGTTTTGTATAAAAAGTAGGATTTAAAGCTA
>JBAMAX010004817.1:0-46981 GCA_037043745.1 Chymomyza amoena
AGTTGCTAAAGTAATTACGATACAAACACGTACAGTTAAATTAAAGTTAATTTTGGATACAGAGATACCTAAATCTATTCTATCTTATTCTGTGCCGTTTTATATTGGCATACTGTTTAGCTTGTCTACTAGAATTCGAATAAAGTTGATCGTAGGTAGCATCCTTATCTTGTTGCCCAAAAATTATGGCACAAAAAAGTTTACGCATGAATTATTATTATTCATTATAATATATATTTGGATATACGCAAAATATAAATATAGAACTTGGCGATTTGCGGGATATGTTAGAGCTAACACTCTAGACATATGTAAAACCTGTTTCGGTTAGGCCAGAGTTTAAGTATTTTCCTATATGTCAAGTCTTTATTTTGACAATTCCCTAACAGCCTTTGGTAACGATCGGTAAACCTTTCTCGTAAACGGGCCGTAAATTTTCAGCTGATTAGTGCAACAATTTCAAGGCTATAAATTGCTCAACATTTAGAAGAGGTATAAAATACCAAAAAACTGGTAAAACCGTAAATGAAGAAGTGAAGTCTATGGTGGTTACAGTCTAACTAATTGGCAACGGGGGCTGCAGGATGCGGCTTGCCACAAATGTATCTCTTGGATACAACTTTAACTACACTGTGGATGTAATAAAAATCAAATTGCAACAACTAAACGACTGTAAGCGACTAATTTTACTGGAATTATTAAATTTGTGTAACTAAACGAACAGATGGACGGCCGGACGACGGACAGGCAGGCGGATAAATTGAGTCTGTTTGGAACGTGGACGACTGGTTGGTTGATCTTCATATTTAGTGTGCTGCAAATTATTACCACAATTTTCAGACGCAATTTGCCAAAAAAGCAGCGAGCAGAACGCACAAGGAAAACATATGGAAAATTATAGTAATAAATATTTTCAGGCAGCTCCAGCTTCGGCTGTGGATTCAACTCTCAGCCAAGGCAAATCTCAAGAAAAACGATAATGGCAGCACTAATAAATTGCAGCAAACATGTTGCATGTTGCACGCGGAGCACCATGTTGAGTAGGAGTACCAAGAGGTGTTGGAGTACCAGGGGCAGCTGGACTAAGGCCATGCAGGCATGCACCTGAGCAGCGCGTGAGTCAAGCCTGGACAACGGGGCGTGCAATTAGAGTAAAGTCTTGCTACGGCTTCGGTTTTGGGTTTTTACCTTGGTTTTAGTTTCGGACTTGGCTTTTCGGATTGGGTTTGGCGGCGCTCATGCAAATGACGCACAGAACAACGCACATGGCCCCAAGGGACACTTATTAAAAACAGTTATTAAATGCGACAGGCAACGCGTATGTGATTTTCGTTGTTTTTGTTGTTGCACGACGCACATAATGCGTGGCATGAAACGACACAACTCGAGTCTTTTGGTCTTGGAGCATGCAGCCCAACCCAGTTGACTCGTCAACTCTCTTACAAAGTCCCCCGCGGCTTTGCACGTGTTCCGCTCCGTATTTGTATAAGGACATGCGTTTGAGCGACGGCATCGTACTCCACGACGCGTCGTTCCCAACGGTTCCCCTTTTATTACAATTTCATATTGCCGTATCGCATATTGGATTTCATGTTTACCACTTTGGACCGACATCGATGGCAGTCGGCGGCGTGGTTGGCAACATTTTATGCTGATTACATGTCTAATCCGCAGAGTGTGCAGAGCTGTAAGCAGCCTCAAAACTGACGCCGTTTTGTGTCTTATTTGGCATGTAGTTGTTCCCATTGGGGGAGTGTCTGCGTGGGGGGCAGGCAGCGGGGCTACATAGCAGTCTCATTCAATTGCCGTTTGCCATACCATGTGGGCATATTTACGTCCGCATATATTGATGGGAATATGAGAGTGCTCACTAATTGAGTACAGGGTAAGGCCTTAGAGCTGCTTCGATTTAGAAGCTGAAGAAACTCTACATAATTTGTAAACTTCTTTTAAATTAAATTCCTTGAATAGAGATTGTAGGGAACTTACGCATTGCGAAAACAAGTTTAAGAGTATCTCAGACTAAAAAGCTTATATTTAAATAAAGAATGCAATCGATTATCGCACAAAAAATTGTAACTTGACAGATCGGTCAAGACGGTGCCAGATAAAGTTTGGTAAAGTGCATGGCAACTCTAAAAAACTTCCGAAGCCAAATTTGGTTATGATATCTTCACATACATCAGATTCAAATTTCAGATATTCATCTGAAACTTTTGGTTTTTCTTAGGTCCTCTAAAACACCCCTATATACATATATATATGTATATAATTCCATGACAGACGCTCTATTAATAACTGGACGAACAGAACAGGGACCTACAGTTTATAGCCGAATCCGAATGGCGGTGTCTTTAATAAATATAGACTTTCTATGGAAAAACGCCCCAATAGGAGCTTTATAATGTAGGCCCGATATCAAAAGAATAAAATAAACTTGTCTGCTTTGGAAGATATCTAATGTGAAAGTTTAGTTACTCTAGCTCTTACCATCTCTGAGATCTAGGCGTTCATAATCAGAAAAGTTTTTTTGTGTTCTATGCTCTGACAGACGAACAGTTGTATATCGACTTCTCTAGTCAACTGTTCATACTTAAGGTAACGATGACTTTTTCTGTTCAAAAACATAATATACCCTTTGTACTGTAAAACACAGGATACAAAAATTGCTTAAAAAATATAGGATCTTTTAAAGTCGACCAATTATTTTTATTTTGGTAAATTTCAAGGCAAATTAAGCGTAATTATCAAAATAAGAATCCTTAAAATAATTTTCGTTTAACATCCAGGGTCACCTTTGAGAATCTGAATCCATAGTAAACCGCACTTGGTAGAAAATTTAAGTAACATATACACCCTATATGTAGATTCTCTGCATGGCATGACTTGAGAGAAGCCACACAGGGGTCGTCGCTGGGGCATTGGCATTTAATTGGAATCTTGAGCAAATATAGAAACAAAAAAAACAACTCAAAAATCCAATAAATGTCCTGCGCTGCACGTGCGTCAGCCGTAGAACACTCCTTGAACCAAGCGGGCCAGTCGTGAGAGTAAAATGCTCATTAATTGAGCAAGCAACTTGGCAACAGAGACGCCGCACAGTTGGGCAGCATAAAATTGGATAAATTGTTAAAGAAAAGCAACTAAGCTATGGGCAGGCACAATGCAATGTCACAACAATCGATTGTCCTTTTTGTGTGCGTGTTCCCGGGTCGAACCCGCATGTTGACATCATTGCAGCGGGGGAAGCAGCAGCCGGAGCCACCCTCGCGCCGCTGTCGACACACTTCCGATTTCCGACGCGTTGTTTGATGGATTTTCTTGGTGTAGCTAGCGGCTTTGAATTGATGCCGCGACACGTGTTTGGTGTTTTTACTGGAGTTACCCCTAACCCTGTTCGCGATGGCATGTTACCGTTAATGCATGCACGTGTGGCTGTGCATGTTGCTTGAAAGGATTCCCCGTTCACATACCGGAAGGCCATAAAAATGCCCAACTGAAACCTTATCACATTGGGAAAATCGATTTTGTGGCATCCTTTCGTTGTACACAAAAACCGCCCCACATACTACTTAGTGGGAGGCGCTTGGTCACTTGGACGCCATTGCTGCGCAGTAAAATTGGAAAGAGACTAGAGAAAGAGAGTTATAAATGAGAGCGAACAATGATACAAAAGAGAGCGTTGTTATGCGCACTTTGATAAAAATTCCTGAACACCGAAAAAAAACACGTGCAAAATCTGTGCGCACAATCAGCTTGGAGTTCATGAGTCAAACGCCCTGAAAAATGTCTACAACGCTGCCAAACGACGCCTTCGGCCAGGCCTGGGGTCTAGCCTGCTCTGGTTTAGTCGGTGCCCCCATGTACTGCCTGCCTGCCTTGTTGTCCAGCTGTCCAAACAATTGCCAGCGTCGATCTGTTTGAAAACTGTGTTCGAACAAACGTCGCATTAACGCAACATTTTCCAATATTTTATGGCCTAGGCTGGGCCCAAAAGCTCAGCTGCCTGTTATTCAACACTGTAGCGACAACGTACAGTGGGACAGACAGACGGACAAACAGACCAGCGTACCGAGCGACGCACAGACAGACAGGCAGGCTAGTGCCCGACTGGCCAGTTATGCGCCAAAAGCAGTGCAGTCTCCAGCTGTGAGTTAAACTCTTTCCCGACTCCAGACTTGGTTTGCTCTGCTTGGTTACATGCTGGCTGCCTTTTGTTTTAAATGGCAATTTAAAAGCTGTGGAGTGGTAGGAACACTCACTCCATGGCAGCAGCTATCGCTAAAGTCGTTTAGTGTAATCAAAGCAGGCGCGGGCGTTAGGAGAATGAAAAACTTCAGTAACTAAATACAAAAACGGATCGCCGATGAAGAGTTCTGTATGAGATTTCCTGCACAGCAGGCACATCCTTGTCAAGTTGCAAATGTCCAGGCGATATCTACTTATAAGTTAATGCAGAAAACCATTTCCAGGAATCAGCAATAACACAAAAAATGATCAAGAAAATACGAGTTTCGAAGTTGGTGTACCCTTTAGAACTTGTATAAAAATAGAGCGCTGTAAACGCTTTGGGAGGATTCTTGGATCATTGATGCTTGACAATTGTCAAATAAAATATTTGATTATCCCTACATTTTCAACTCTATGTTTTCGAGGAACTAGTATTTAAAGTTTTCAAATCGATATTATTTTTATGAGCAGTTATCATCAGGAGCCTGCATATATATTGAACTACAATAAGTTATATGCCATTTGCAGAACTTAGTACTTTACTGAGTTGAATGAGTCGGTATGTGGGACCTTTTATTGTATATGTATGACATATATATCTCATTAACTTGCAAAGCATTCCGCACAACTGATGATCAGACAGCGTCAAAGCATCTTTAACGTATTCGAAAAACTAGTCCCAAATAACATACTCTTTTATAGTGTATTATCACAAAAATAGTCAGTCAGAGTGTCCATCGACTATTTTTGGGCTCCAGCAACCAACAAAAACAGCAGCTTGGCTCCGTAGCCAAGAGATTTATTTCCAAGGCAACAACATGACTTGGTAGTAGTTTTTTGTGTGCATGTTTGCTGTTGTTTTGGCAGTTGCTGGTAGTCCTCGAAGATGAGATACTTGCCAGCTGATTAGCTGACACAGCAACAACTGCAACAACAACTGGCCATGGAGTGGGCACACTGTCAGGCTGGCAAGTCAAATCGTGTACACAATTGGCGCGACATGCAACATTATTCTCTGTAGGCCTGACCAAGCGCCCCAAAACAACTGCTGCAGCTGCACAACGCTCCAATTGAAAGTGGCGCGGGCGGACAACCAAAGCCGTCTATCCTCCAACAGCTCCAGACAACCCAGGCAGCCAACCAGCCATCCAGCCATTCAAGCAGCCCGGGCTAGCGACAGACCCGACGAAGACTTGCTACTCAATCGTCTTGATCTTTCGAATCGATTGGTAAAAACGTTTTGCAGCAGTTTGACTTAATTTTCACCAACGTCCATTGTTTGCAGCGCTTTCCCTGCGCTTGGAAGCGGTTCAGTTGGTTCGTGATTTGCGATCCTATCGCAAATGAAATGAAATAATTTCAGTTCAAAATGATGAAGTTAATTGTGTTTATTAGGCTGACAGACGGGCAGACACAGTCAGCCCAGCAAATAATGTATACCTCATATTTCAGCACACGGCTGGAACGGGAACTGGAACTGACTCACTTCAAATCGCGACTGATGCTCGAGGCGCTTCTCTTATTTTTTGGTCTGCTGCTGACAAGGAGCTGTAAATGCATTGGCCAAATACTCAGTCATTGAGTCGGTTTGGTTTATGCAAATTCGTGAATTTATGAGCTGTGCGCCATTAAGTCATTTTAAAAGACTCTTTGGTTTTGGCCTGCAGCGTCAGTTGCAACTGCAACTCCAGCAGCCGCTGCAACGATATAGCAACAATAGCCAAAGACTTGGAGACATACGAAATCCGAGTCATGTGCGCATGCTTTCAAGCAGTCTTGGAACTCTTGGCTAAAGCAATTGTCATCGTCATCGTCGTCGTCGTCGCCGACGCCGTTGTGGGGTAAGTCGTGTGCGATATTAATCGCTTTTGCTGAAAATGTCATGTCAGTTTTATGTCGTAACATGATTACGTGGTCTAAGGATCGACGGCAGCATGCTCCTATAAAACTATTTTAACAAAAATTCCAAGATACTAGCAGTAATAGAAGTAAAAAGAGAAATGCAAAGAGGTTAAAGCCATGTCCGGGTTGCCAGTGGGAGTTGTAAACGTGACCTTTCTACTATGCATCTAGAGGCTTGCTTGAAAGAAAATATTCTCTGTAAAATCTTTCTCATTGGCCGCCTCCTGGGAAACGGTGTTCGATGCTGCTATCTTTGCTATCATGCAGTTCAGTCGGACTTGAATAGATCACACATAAAACTGTTAAATTGGGCTCTTAGTCTCATTGATGAGTAAAAGCAATATCTTTACAAGTACTACTCATGTATGACCTTAATATACATTTACGAGATTTGCAATTTTATGCTTCCTTGTTTTTCTTACTGCAATTTTCAACAAAGACAATGCTGTCAAATATCTTCTCATCCTACCTAGACTTTTAGACTTACGACGTTTAATATTAAGACTTGACTCTTTTAAAATATTCCTTGGAAATTCCCGATTAAAAATCCATTCTTAGTATAATATTAAGCATTGGAGGGTCGCCATTTATTCTGGCATTAAGTACCGAGATTTACACGATGCTGATAAAGATCATATCGCGGAGTACAAAATGCTTGTCAGTTGTTCTTAATGAGCAGAACGTTTGGAACGTTGCCTCGTGCCGACACAGTGACGCCTTTTGTAATGGTCACGTGCACTGATTGCAGAAGTGTGCCAAGCGGCAAATCTTTGCAGCTTACATTACGCATCCCCTACCCAATGGCTTTGGAAGAACAAAGCGCAACTGTCAAGTGGAATAACCAAGCATTGTGAGGTGGTTAAAGTACTTGGTACTCATAAGGTAATATATTATAGTCCCGGTCCAATCAAAAGCTAAAACAATTGTTTGAACCAACGAAAATTCTTGCATCTGGTGCCCATTGCAATTGATTCCCATAACTTATAGTCATTCAGGTTAGGTAAGATTTGGCACTCGGTACAACAACCCTCAACCCTGACTGGGCGCCAAGCAACCCCCAACAAATTGCGTTGCTATGGTGCACATACGCCGTTGCTTGGCAACCAACACACTTTGGAGACTTTCTCTTTCGAGAACTCACTTACTCTCAGTGCAAGCTTACACCACCCACTTGGCGCATAGCCCTCTTGACAAGCATTTGAGTTCAGCCATTTTGAATATATTATATGGTTTTATTTTTTTGCGAGAATCTCTGCTTTGCATACGTAATTACATTCCTACATATTTGAACATATGTGACTTAGAGCGGAGCTTGTCAGCAATATGGAAAAATTCTCTTGCCAGCCCCCAAGCTTGGCGCAGACGTTTTGTAGACTTTTATTAAAGATGTAGTAGCTCGCTCTATTGATTTTTTTTTTGTTTCGCGGAAAGTCTTTAGCTTTTGACTTTAAAGGAAAATGGCCTGGACATTGACATCATTCTCATTGATTGATATACCTTTAAATAAGGCATAAGATAAAGCTTTGCACTTAAGTTTCTAGCTTTTGATTTGCATGAAAATCTTTCGGGAAAATTTTAAATGCAATTTAAAAGACAAACAAAAAAAATTTAAGGCACAGTCAAAGCGACAAAAAAATGTTATGAAAGCCCAAAAGAAAAAATTCGTCGCAATCAGGAGCAACGACATTTAAATACACTTTCGGATTTATCAGTTGCCCGATGAAATGTTTAACTGCAAAGTAGTTTTCAAAAAAGCTATTCCAAAACTTGCAAAAACATTTTATAATCAGAATTCGTTATAATTGTTATATGTATATTGTCTAAAAGCAAAAATGATCCAAATCCAAATGACCACTTTTTAAGTCTTCGATTTTATCTGGAGAATATTATTTTAATGTGCTTAGATCATTTTTTATTTCAGTTAGATTACGTGAAGGCGTACAGATAGGAGAGGGAGCCGAAAGTATTCTTTCCCTAACCGAAATCTCAAAGACAGCCCCACTTTTGAAACTAAAATGCCATAATCTTAAGAATTACTATATTGTTACTGTTCTTCTATTTTAAAGATTAGAACGATGTAGACATCTTCGGATTTAAATTGATTGAAGCTCCAAACTTAGGCTAGACGAGATTTCGCTCCAGAACTTTTGCTCCGAACAAGTCACCCCTAATCGTCCTTACATAGGTAACCCTTATTTTCTTTAGGTGTTTCTTTGCTAAGCAGACCATTCTTTAATGGTGTATATCCCTATGGAGGGCAGTTTAATCCTTCACAATCTATCTATATGAGTAGCCCCAAAAATAGTTTGTAGTTTCGGAAGTTGAGAATTCCATAGGTGAACTTTGCACAAAAACACATATCTTTAATTTCTAAATGTCAAATATGGATTTCTCGCTCATATTTAGGTAGAACAAAATTTACCTTTTTTGACATTATATATTATATTATAGTAATATATACTATATGTATATACTACATTTGAACTGTCAAACCATTAATCGAAATAAATATATGTATGATTTTTAAATGCCAAAATGGCGCAGCTTCTAATTTTTGCGGAGAATACATTTATATTATTTTTAACTCTCTTTCTGTGATTACGATTATTCTGACCCACACAATTGTACCCAAGCCCGCGTCAAAATGAGTGCCCAGCAACGCGGGCACGGGTACGCTATAGTGCTTTTACCAAAAAAACAGAGGAACAAACCTAAGATAACGAAAAAATGTACGAACAGTATCAAAGGAGCTATTGTCAGTGTTCCTATTCCAATTGCTAATCAGAGCAGCATACAGATCACTGCTATCCTAGATTACTGTAAAGTGGGGAATGAAAATGGTTGAAAGACTTCGGCCTTAATTGAATAAAGAACGGGGGTTGGTGTGTCTGCTGCATTATATATTCTTATATATTCACAATTAGATCGATTACAGGTACACATCGCGTACCAAAAACACAAAAAGTAGCTATTCAAAGTAATTCAATGGTTTTCCCTTAGCTAATATAACCTAAGTAAGGGCATAAAAACCTCAAATCGTTATGCATTTTTGCATATGTCAAGACAGACGCTGCCAATGGCGCTATGGAACGACCGGAGCAAGCCAGGCCAGACCAATGCAGGCCACGTGAATTTGACTAAAAGGAGCGCCCTACTTGGGGACGCTGAAGCGGCTCCAGCAGCAGCAACTCACGATCGGCAATCGCACGAATTACAACAAAGCCAAAGCTCCTGAAATTATCATGACCCCAGCGTAGCAATTGGGTCAGCTTATAAACCAATGCAAAACGTCTGTGGCAGTGGCAACATTTCTTGAACACCGCCGGGTGACACAACATGAAATCCAACTCATTTTTTATTTGATATACACATAGTCGACATGGTATGCCCTTTACCTCATTTAATGCCAGCAGTTGACACGTGGCTTTTGGAATTAGGCAGCTGGACTTGGTTAAACTTTTACCTGTACCACGGGCTGTACTAATGAACCGCAGTATTCTAGCTCCGTGCCATATTGATTCAAGGCATAGGGTTCCGGTCACGTGACCGCCTTTGTGTATAATGGAGTTTTTGGGCGTGTGCATCAACGTTCCTCTAATTGACGCACGACCGGGCGTATGTCGCCTCGAGAATATATTCTCAATATATTAAAATTTAATTGCAGCATTTGTGGGAATTGCATGAGAGTGGAAATTTGATGCAATCAATTTGAGCAGTTCGGGAACAATAAAATTTGCTTGATTAGTTAAGTAAATTTGAATTGAAGACTAATTGTATAAGCAGAGAAGAATGAGAGCGCTTATTCATTGAATCTACTAAGCGCAGCTCAAGAATCAAGCTTAAACTCGAGAACGTCATTATGAAGAATTTTTCTGGAATTGCAGCGCGATTTCCGAATGATGCAATCTCAGACGAGTTGGTCCAGTCATAAAATGTGACAAGCAGGAAAATATATAAATATTAAAAATGGAAAATACAGTAACAAACAAGCCGAAACTTAGATACTCAACTAAAATGACAATATTAAATGAAAATACTCAATTTTTAATTATTTATTCAAAAGTTATAACTAACTAAGGTTAAAATAGGATCAGGATTTACAATAACAAAGTTGAAAATTGTATCAGAAAAAGGCAATTCTAGATGAACCTAAATAGAAGATGTGATAGAGGGCAAAGGCCACTCGAAAGAGAGAAAAATATAAAACCAATTGAGAGTACAGTATAAGGCACGGAAAAGATCCTCCAAGGGATCATGTTCTACGGCTATTTAAAAAAGACAACTTTAAAAGGCGAAGTTGGTCAGAATATTTGGATACCAGTTTAAGCTACGAATTTCAAAGATCCCGAGTGAAATTCAAAGAAGTTTGGTTGTATGAAAGCCGTTAACTAAATATAAAATGTTGGTCATATAGTTATTAAAATAAGTTTATGATGAACAGAAAACCAATATCAGAAACAGTCAGGTAGTGGAGTCTATAGAGATAAAATTGAATCTTGTTGAAAATATGTTCACATTAAATAAAGATTGTATGATATTAAAACCACGCAGAAGAACTAAGTTCTTATTTAAAATATAAAATAAAAAGTAAAATAGGGATTTTCGTAAAAAACACTTTTTCTATATCCATTTCTTTATAAAAAGAATGCAACGCTTAAAAAGATTTTTTTGATAATAACTAAGGTTTCATTTTTATATCCCAGAACTAATAAGAACAAATACGCTCTCCAAGAAATATGTAGCAGCAACAGTGAAAAGCAGCATAAATTCACTTAAGATTGCAACCAAACGCTGACAATTTGTTGCTACAGCAACAACAACAACTGCAACTATTACAATAACAGAGACAGCATTTGTGTCCAGAGACACTTGAGTTCCCCGAAGAAAGTCTAAAAAGTAATTCTCAACGCATGCGTCACTGCAAAAAAATTGTGAATCAGCCGAGTTGGCGTCCGACAAAAGAATACCCTTCAATCTTTAACAAGCTTCGCCCTTTTTAAGCAACAGAAACTGCTTGAATACAAAAACTTAGTACAAGAAGCAGTACTGATTATAAAATTACTTTCGTAAACACATTGGGAAGACGAAATTTGCACACTAATGGTATATATAGTAAGTTATAGATAGATTAACTTATTGTTATTTTCATCCTATTTCGTTTATTTTCGATACACTGAAGCAGATTTGTTTCTCACATCAAAATAATTAATGACTAAAAACTGCGAAATTCTGCCGAATAAATTTTGTGGCTGCAGCTTTTAAGATTGCACTGGAATGGCGAAAAGCTTAGTGAACACCCCATCTTATTCTCCACACATCTCATACTGCATGTACTCGATGGCTACAGAGTATCCATAGGAAAAAAGAAAATACCATTGAAATGCGACAGACTAACAGACAAAATGATTAAGTGAACATTTAACGGCTGCTAATGAATGTGGTGCAGCAGTTGCCTTTTCCATTGCAGCCTCCGCACCAAATGTCACACGCAATGCGCAGACACAGGCAGCAACAACAACTACAACAACAACAACAACAACAGCAACTGGGGGTCGCGACCGATGTCGCTGCCACCGCCAAGCAGACAAACGGAGGCGTCGTTGACGCGCCGCAGCCAATCAAGAGCTCATGACGAGACCGGGAACGACAACGACGAAGACGACTCCAATGCAGCTGATGAGCGGGCCAGTTAAACGAGCTACACTCCAAGAGATCTGCCAACAGTCGGAGTCACAATTGCAGTTGCAGCCGCAGTCAAATGCAATTGACTTGGCAGCAATGTTGCTGCAGCTGCGCTGCTGGTGCTGCTGCTGCGATTGCGACTGCTTCATAATCCCACATGGTCTAAGACTCTCGACGCGCTGTTGACTCGCCTGGAATGCAGATGTGCCAAGTCAACTGCTGTGGCAGCCCACTTGCTGCTCATATTTTCATATCAACAAGCCGCAGTCACTCATGCCACAGCGAGGCGAGCAACCAGTGATTGCCATGGCGAAAATCTCATTTTATTAAAAAAAATTGAGAAAAAAATGTAATACCGGAAGGACAAGCTTGAAGCATCGAAATCTAGATGCTCTTTTCAAACCATAGTTCTGAGTGGAACTGAGTAAAATAGAGGTAAAAAATTATTAATTATTTCTGAATTGGAACTTTGCACCACAAACAAAAAAATGTTGGACTGACAGCCAATTGCAAAAGCTTTTACTAGTTTACACCAAAAATGAGTAAGGGGAAATGAGAGACGAAGTTATTGAAGTTACAAACAATCTTGTTCATGAGAAATGGACGAATGACCAAAAATCGGTCTGGCGAAAAATCTGGAAAACGGTTCTTAGGAAAAAATAAGTTGTGGGAACGGTCCAAAAAAGAAAACTTAAGAAATGTTCGTGTAACGATTTCAGCAAACTTCTCCTCAAAATGAAGACAAATATTATGTTATGAAATGTTTTTTTTGAGACTTGAACAAATTATAAATGCAATAAAACACAACATTAATTAGAAATACTTAATTAATTAATTAATTACTAACTCGTTCTAAAATTATTTTTTTTTTAAACGGGCAAACCCAGACGACATTTTAATTCTTGCCATAAAAAAGATAAACGAATAGGAATAAATTCCCATGCGCGTAAAATTCAGTTTTCGAATAATTTAGTATTTTTATGTAGCAAATTTTCAACTTACTTGCTATTTCGGACAATTAATCCACAGTTGGCGTATAAATTTAAAGCTATAGAAATATATTTGAAGTATTATATGCTGATACAGGTAATTTTAGCTATATAATATAGGGCGTAAACGACTTTCCTTTGCCATTGCCATCTCTCCTTCAAACTTATTTTGCCTTTTAAAGCGTATTAAGAATTCAACTTTAACCCCAGCGAATACTTCCTACCACGCTTCCTCCTTCCATGGCGTTTTCCATAGCCATTGCAGCTGCGAAATTTATGATTGTACAAATATTACTTCTTCACTTGAAGACTAATTAAATTTGAATTTTTATATTAAAACGAGTTGACTACGTCGTCTGGCTCGGGAGAAGAGCTCTGCTAGAGTTGAGTTGGATGGAGGCCCTCCTCTGATCTGCGTATCTGCAGCTGCAGCTGCGTGGACAATTCCAAGTGCAAGACACTTGCAGAGGCGTTTTAGGCAACTCGAACTGACTGTCTTAGTTTGGATCTGGATCTATTACTGTTTATAAGTAATGCCTAGCTGGTGGTCTGCGCCATCTTAAAATTTATGGCTTAATTTGGTATTCTTGTTAAATGTTTTATTTTGTATCTTGCATTTGAGAATGCGTGAGGGGGTGCCATAGTCTGTCACAAATTGTGACATTTTAAGTGCGCTGTTTGTCCCGGTGTTATTCTTGGAGTTGTTGTTGTCTATGCAAATATTGTCCCTAATATGGCCAAATAGAAGCCAATCGTGGGCTGGCTACCTAATTGCCAAATTTTGCACAGCCAAGCATGGAAAGATCATGTTGAGTGCCCCATTATATGAAACTAAACATTTTAAGGAAGTTAATGTTGGAATACCAAGTAATCTATTTGTTCTTTTCAATTTCCTACTTTGTTAAAAATTCATTAACTGCTTTTTAAAATTTTGTACAATTCGTTTTATTTTTAACCCCCGACGCAAAAAGAGGGTGTTATAAATATGACGTATTTTTTAGAATTATTAATATTAATAGATTCTTAGGTACTTTAACATTAAGTTTCTTTTATTATTTTTTACTTTTTAAAGAGAAATTACCTAAGTTCTTGTGTCGGGGGTTTTTTAAATTTTTAATTTAATTTTTTTACAACTACATGTTAACTCTTATACATATAGCAAATAATGAGCGTAATTGAAAACATGTACATACGAGGTGTGTTCAAAAAATAAGGCGACTTTTCCAATTTCGAGGGCAACGTATTTTCGATTATCGATTATCGATTTTTTTTTTTTTGTTGTGTTGGTACACTCTTTCCGAACATCTGTACCAAATTTCAAGTGAATGGCATTTTTTGTTCGGGTGAGAGGCGTAAAGGTTATAAGTGTTTTGCGTGCTCGGCGATTTTTTGCTATCGAAAAATATGGATCATCGGATTTGCATCAAATTTTGTCGGGCAGTTGGATACTTATTACATGAAATCTTTTAAAAATAATAGGTTGGAATCAATTCTTATTTTTACTAAGCTGCAATAGTGTAAAAACATGATGTGTTCTGAATCGTAATTTTCGGTCCTATAGGCCGAAAATCATCTTATATCAATGGTAAGGCTCATGTACTACAATATACATTTGCTCTAAATCTTTACAAACAAAAGTTGAATGTGTAGCTGTTTCCTGATCCGCATTTTTTTGTGGTTTGTTATCCAATTGCGGTCTTTTGAAGGAAGTATTCAGAACATAGAACGACTCAAATAGAGGTATTACACTCATATATTTATTTATTTATTTATTTATTTAAGGAGTACAACTAAGCACAGTTGACATTATAGATTATAGAAAAAACAGTTAATTTATTTAGAAAAGATATATAATATATATATAACTAAGCAATATAAAAATTAACCATTATATCAAGAATTAAAAAAAAAGTGCCAAGGGATCACCGTTGACCAAAAGAATGATTCATAATATAGGATTGGTCAAGGATGCTCGTAGTGGCAAGTCAAGATAACTTAGGATAGAAGAAGTGATAGATTGAATAGACCGTTCGAAAGAGAGGAAATTATAAAAGTTATTATAATTAGAGCATAAGACACGGAAAGGACCATGTAAAGCATATTTAGTTCTACAAAATTGTAAGGCTAAAGGTTGAAAATTACGAGTTACTCTAGAAGGAATGACAAAAGTAACTTTGCTAAAAAGTACATTGGAATCGACAATACCGAGTAGCAGCTTATGCAAGAATAACACGCCATGGCATGTTCTGCGATGATTTAAGGAAGTCAATTTTATAAGGCGAAGTCTATCAGAATATGGCGGCAGTCGGATGTTTGGATCCCAGTTTAAGCCACGAAGTGCAAAAAGGATTGCTTTTGTACGGACTCAATCATGTCTTGATAAACATAGTATTGAGGACTCCAAACGCAGGAACAATATTCTAAAATAGGACTAAGTTTGGTTGTGTAAGGGTCGTTAAACTCTTTATACCAACGCTTAATAAAAGCATGAACACCTCTACCTTTATTGACGATGTTGCAAATATGGTTATTGAATTTAAGGTCGAACAACACACCAAGGTCGGCCACACTCTGGATGTATTTTAAGGTAGAAGATTCTAAAGAGTAAGTAGCCAAATAAGGAGCAGAACGATAAAACGTCATAACATTACAACATTTTGACTTGTTGAGAAAGAGTTGGTTGAAATTGCACCAAGATTGTATGTTATCAAAGTAGTCTTGCAATTGTGATGTGACAATCCATTTAAAAACTTAAGGAATTGATGAAAGCTTGGCAATACCACGGTAGTTCTCAATGTTGGACTTGGAACCTTTTTTATAAATAGGGATAGTATAGGATTCATTCCAGATGGCCGGAAGACAGGAATATTTTAATGAAGTGCGGAAAAGAACAGATAATGGCATAGCAAGAGCAACTAGACTTACGATTTTTTAAAGAGAACAGAGTAGAAGTAAACCAAGGTGGCTTTAAAGAAGGAGTCACGACAGAATAAGGAACAAAGAGATCAAAAGCAGTGTATAAAACCCGATAGAAGTTGGTAATGGAAAGTTCAAAGTTCTCAGTAAACAACAAAGGCAACCAGTCCATTTCGGACAAAAATTTATTTAGACCGATAGAATTTGGCTTACGAAAATAGCGATACCCTAGAAATTTCATAGTCAGAATTATCAATGACAAAAACGAGGTCGCGCTTATACGCGATATATATATATTTTTTTTTTTTTTTTGGTTGGCATTTTTGTGTAAAGCATGGCTGAGCAACCTTTTTATTCAACGTGCCAATTCAAATTTTAGAATTTTTGGCGGGCCGCCCGTAAAGTAACACTTATCATCATACAGGTCTTTGCCGGTTGTAGTCCCATGCATTGGAATAATGAACACAATTCTTCGTTAATATTAAATTTGGTGTCAATACCACGAACAAATGTGGCCAATTGTGCTGTATCGCTAACATTGCAACTCTCATCAAGTTCCAAAGAACAGAATTCGAATTTTCCAATGCGTTCACGAAGCGTTGTTGCTATGTTCTCGGAGAAGTCTTCAATTCTCCTGGCAATGGTGAATCTTGATAAACTAATGTTTGAAATAACATTGATTTGATCAGGAAATACTTTTACTGCAACAGCGGTCAGATATTCTTTTATCATCCCTCCATCTGCAAAGGGTTTCATTTTTTTTTTCAAGTATTTGACTGACAACAAGACTAAAATAGCATGATTTTTAGAAATAGCCTGTTGTTTTCCCAAGTTTTTCCCCATTTCATCAAAATTATGTATCAGGAGTTTTCCTATTAAGTTTTTATATTGTTGTTCATGTTTGTATCGTAAATCTTTATGTTATATTCTTTTAATGTCGACACAGTCTCTGAGCATATTAAGATTAGTATGTACAGCTTAGTATGTTCTACCATTTTATTATTTATTATACCCTGTATCGTATGGTACAAAGGGTATATTAAGTTTGTGCAAGCCGAAAATGTATGTAACATATAGAAGGAGACGTCGGAGACACCCCAAAGTTACCTAAAATATGATCAGGGTGAATAGAGAAGTCGATATACATGTCCGTCTGTATGTCCTTCTGTCTGTCTGTCCGTATGAACGCCTAGAGCTCAGAGATGGTAAAATCTAGAGTAACCAAACTTTCACATTAGATCCTACATTATTCCATAGGAGACAAGTTTATTTTACTTTTTTGATATCGGGGATAAATTATATTGCTCCCATATGGGTGTTTGAGACGACCTCGACAAAAAAAAAGTTTTAGATAGATAATTCGTTTGTTCATAAGATATCATAAACAATTTTCGTATTTAAAAGTTTTTTATAGTTCCCAAGCACTGTACCAAATTTGATCAAAATCGGTTGACTATATCATATAGCTCCCATAGAAACGATCGATAAAAAAAAAATTGTTGCTTAAACATTCTTCTGTTTTTGGTTTTTTGTGAAGGAACCGGATTTTATTGCAAGCTAGTGGTACAGAGTATCCCAAAGTCGTCCGCGCCCGACTTTATGTACGCCATTTTTTTATAAAGATATCGTAACAAGATTTGGCGTTTGAAAATTTTGTAGAGCACTTAAGCAATGTGCCAAAGTTGAACAAAATCGGTTGACTATATCATATAGCTCCCATAGGGACGATCTTCCAAAAAATCGATTTTTGAACAAAATTTGTTGTGTTTCGTTTGATTGTTAAGATATTGGGACCAAATTTGGTATTCGTAAGTTTTTTATAGTTCCTTAGCACTGTGTTAAATTTGATCGAATTCGGTTGACTATATCATATAGCTTAGGAAGCTTCTTCTGTTTTTAGTTTTTTATGAAGGAACCGGATTTTATTGCAAGCTAGTGGTACAGGGTATCCTAAAGTCGTCCGCGCCCGACTTTACGTCCGCCATTTTTTTATAACAATATATTGATGGGAGAAAGTCGATCAAATAAATTTAATTATAAAAATGCTTGGCGGGCTGCATAAACATGTGTTGCTCATCCCTGATATAAAGAGCTCAAACCTATTATGCTTGTGACCTCGACGTTCTTTCAGACAGATAGGGCTAACCACTGCCAAAGTTGCCCCTCATACTTACATAAAGTTTCTACCAAGATTGCATAACATATAGATAATTCTTTAGATTTATTCTTTAAAAATTAGCCAATTGGGTTCAAACATGGTTTTCAGCTCTCATTGAAAGCCAACTTCACTTCGATTAAGCTTTCCTAAATTGTTTTTTATAAATAGAAAACTGTCTAGCCATTGTAGGTTCTGGTTCTGGGCATATGCACACTGTTGACTATTGATTAAGTTTGATTGTTGGTTAGACTACAGCTAGACTCTAGAGTGTGGGAGTGCCCAACACTGCTCCAGCTCTCCACCTCTGCCCCACACACAGTCTTCATGCTACTATTTCTAATTGTGATGCGCCAGACAACGCCGGATGTCAACAACGTCTTGGTTAATAATATCTTGGACTGGTGCGTGCCTTGTAGACACATTGTTAGTTTCAGTGTCAATCCCAATTTTAGAGCTACCTGTTTAGAATGCGCATTTGGTTATTGTGACTTGGCTCGGAACTTGTTTTCGCCTCGATACTCGACCATAAACAAATCGACGCGCAATTACACCCGAAACAGAACCGACGACAAGCGTTGACAAGTTGGTTGGTTTTAAAAATAGACCCAAAGCTATTTGTGGACGAACACTCATTTATAATTATTATCAGGAAATTGGTCAGCATATTTAATTAGCTATAGTCAAAACGCGTAAAGAAATCTTTCAACAAGTTTTAAAAAAATTATGATGCAGTCAAGACATCGTTTGACAGTACACTTAAATAATTTATTAACCATATTTGAATTTTGCAGTCTAATAACTAATTTCCAATTTTTTTTTCGATTCTAACGAGATGTTAAAAAGGCTTTTAATCATATTTCTAGCAAGTTTTTAATCCGTACATTGAGAGGTATGTGCGTAACCCAGCTCAGATAGTGACTGAGATCACCCAAAGACCATGAGGCCCATTGTGTTGTCTAATTAAATGAATATAGTGGAGTATAGTGGAGTAGGATCAAAAATTTGACATCCCTAATTGCGTAAGTCTCTCATGTTGCAGAACCATTTTGAGGATTTGACGAAACCCGTTATGAGCACATGGGCTAGACTACCCAGATCGTCAAAGAATAGTTTACCCAGAAACTGGGTTCGTCTTCTAAGCAGCCCATAGCAGGTGTGGGATGCTTTCTGTTTCTTCCTCATCTCTGCAGCTGCGGCCATTCTGTTTCCGTCAGAGCTCTAGCCGTCTTCCTGATTTGTGATGAGACATTTTATAAAGTTTACTCTTTATAATGTGCGAAGACAGAGCTTTAATAGCAGCTGACTATCGACAAAAAGGTGTCAATAAGTATAGCCGCTTCCAAAATGCGTATATCTCTTCTTGAAAAACGCTACACCAGTCGGGGAGCCGGAATGAAAGCTTCGTCGAAAATCTTCAGCGAAGATGTCCATCTTCGAACCATAAGTATAGATCGTCAACTCGTTCCCTTTTAAGGGGGTTCTTTGCATCCAATCTTCCCTTTCCGGGAAAACTGTCCCCGGTCTGCACAAGTGCGCGTAATTCAAGTAGGATACTGCTATGACCACAAGTTGATGGTATGAAAAGATTTAAGGCTCGGAGTCTAGCTGCGCTTCTAGCCGCCGCCGACTTCAGGAAAGTTCCTATTGGTTCCAGGTTCAGAATAACATACAGAACCGCCAAGGTGTGGATCGCATAGATCCGGTGATACCCATACAAGCCACCCTTTGCACCCTCTGAAGGCTGTTTAGGTGAGATTTATAACCAGTAAATTATATACAGTTGCAGTCCCCATTTCCTATTAAACATATTTTTGCAGATGTAAGATGCACCTTACGCTCTTTTCATTCCTTCTTCCGAGTTTCTCTTGCACGAGAGTTTGAAGTCCAGAACGACAAATCGATACTTTGCCTCCATAGATCTTTTGAGTTGCGATCCACCGAGAGACGGTGGGTTGAACTTAGTGATGTTATATTTTCTAGTGAACAACCCCAGTTTTGTCTTCTCAGAAATAACCCCAAGACCGTTCTGTTGTACCCATCTACGGCTGATGCCTAAGCTCACTGACAGTGGGCAGGAATTTGCCCGTTACCATGAGAACCACGACATCTGCTTAAACGGTCAACCTACCTCCTGTCTGCTCAAGTTTGAGAAGAAGGTCGTTAAGTACTAAGTTCTACAAAAGTGCCGAAATTTCTTTTACTTGTGGCGTGCCCCTCGTAGCTCTCTTTCTTACCACCCCCGCATAAAGATCGTAGTTTATCACCCGGCTGCTGAGCATGCTGCTTAGACAATGGGTTACCAACGGGAGTGAGCCGATTTTAGCAAGTGCTGCCGTTATCGACTCGATCAAAACATTGTTGAAGGCTCCCTCTATGTCGAGAAAAGGCGCCAATGCAAACTCCTTTTGATGCAGGGCCTTTTCAATGCTACCCACCGCCGTATGTACTAATCATGTTGTAAACCGCTAAACATGCTGGGAGTTACCTTGCTTCTTATGTGTGGATCCTGGAGTCGTTCGATTGTTTTCAGTAAGAACGAGGATAGACTTATAAGTCTGTAATCTTTTGGTGAATTATAGTTAATCTTCCCAGCCTTGGGAATGAAAGCAACTCTCACTTCTCACTCGGATGTAACCTGTAAAGTTTTATTCGATAGGTTGGTTCATGACATTTATTTATGAAAAACAATTTCGGTCAAATGACCACCCTGGCTGGCTTGGCACATTTTCGACTGTTTCGGGCCTTATCCTAGCAATAGCGGCTTCAATCTCGTCCTTCAGCTTATTAATTGTTTGCGGATTGTTGGCAGAGCATTCATCTTTCACCGCACCCCAAAGATAATAGTCCAAAGGCGTCAAATCGCAGCGTCTTGGTGGCCAATTCACAACGCCATTTCGGCTGATTAAGCGTTTGTGGCGTTCGCTGTGTGGCACGGGGCGCCGTCTTGTTGAAACCAAATATCGTCCAAGGCTTCATCTTCAATTTGTTTGAAGAACCGGGTGATCAACATTGCGCGGTAGCGCACGCCATTGATGGTTTCGGCGACTCCTTCTTCATTTTCAAAAAAAAATGGGCCGATGACGCCGCCAAACCAAATTCCCCACCAAACAGTCACTTGTTATGGGTACATTGGCTTCTCCTGGAACGCTTGCGGATTTTCTGAGCCCCAGATGCGACAATTTTGCTTATTAACATAACCACCGAGGTGGAAATGAGCTTCGTTCGAGAAGATGATTTTTCGATAAAATTCGTATTCTTCGCCCAATTTTAATATTTCCTAACTTTCTTCGAGCGTATAGCGTCCCATTTCGTAAATGTCAATTTTTACTAAATATTTACCAATATATGAATAACATTTGACGTTTGAAAAGTCAAATAATCGGTAGTTCAAATTCCAAACACTAGATGGACCACCCTGTATAAGCCTCATTACCAGACTCTGGGCAACACGGGAAGTGCGTCTTCATTAGTAGATCCAGTGATTCTTGACCGATTTTTGTGTACGTTCCATCCGGTCTATATAGTAGCTCTACTTTGAATGGATCGCTAACAAATACCTTGCGTAGTCTGGATACTTTGCTGGTACTGACAAGGTCCTCACAAAACTATGTCCAAGAAGCTCTCTTTGATTTTTTTACACCTACTCTTAAAAATCTGTCGGATCTTTTTGCTTTGTTGAAAAGCTTTCTAGTTTCTCTTCTGATCAAGCCTAGCTCTGCTGTTCACCACGCATTGCGGTTTTTCTTTAAGCATCGGATGACCGACTCTGTGTGAGTCTGTGGCAACAACTCCCCTTCCAGTGGGTTGGGCAGTGTAGCTGACTGTTCTTAAAAACGCAACACAATAAGTTCATTTTGGATTCCTATACGGAAGCGGCTTATCCCCGTATCCTTAGTAATGATTTTTGTTTATGTTGGCATACCTACATTAAAAAAAATATATAATTTCGTTCCAGTCACGTCCAGTTTTTTTTTGACAGTTATTGTTCGGCTATGGCCGAACCCAAGCTGCAAAATTATAATTTTGATTTAAATCACTACATAAAAAAAGTGTGGCCCAAACGTAAATCACTTACTCCAGGCCGTAAAAATGTTTAGAATGATCCTTTAGTAAACCCTAATGACATATTTTTACCACCGTTACATATAAAACTCGGCTTGATAAAAAATTTTGTAAAGAATTAAAGAGGGATTATTCTTAGGTCCACAAATACGGGAACTGTTAAAAGATAAGAATTTTGAAGAAAAATTGAATGATCAAGAAAAACTTGCCTGGAAAAGTTTTGTGAACGTTGTTCAAAATTTTCTAGGAAACTATAAAGCGGAAAATTACAAAGAATTAATAAATGAGCTTTTAATGTCATATAAAGCTTTAGGGTGTAACATGTCTTTAAAAATACATATGCTGGACTCTCATTTGGATTTCTTTCCAGCAAATTTGGGTGCTGTGAGTGATGAGCAAGGCGAGAGATTTCATCAGGACATTTCCTTAATGGAAAAGCGCTACCAAGGGAAATGGAGTCCAGGAATGTTGGCAGATTATTGTTGGAAACTTAAAAGAGACTTACCAGAAGCTAAATATTCACGAAAATTATCATTTTTTATTGTACATTAAAAAAAACTTTCGTTAAGTGTAATTAATTTTCCTACTCTTTACAAAAATATATGTTTCGATATCACAAGGATATCTTATGTGCCAATTTTTTTTCCTTGACATATTATTGCTTGGTGACCCCAGTATATTCAAAATTTGATATGAGTTTTTGTGTGACAAAAAAAAGTTTAAATTTTGTTAACCAGTGTTATCAATGAAAGTGAGCTACTAATCGACGCTAGGGTTACATCGATTACCTCTGCGTGCTGCCCCAAACGGAGTGATAGGCATTGGTATCGCAGCCCACAATCAAATCGTCACCCTCCTTCTGCACAAGCTGAATGAGCGCCCCAATTTTTTTTTAAGGAGGGTCCTTTTCCTCGTAGAGGAGATAGGCTGATGTTCCTTGATTCGAGCATCACCACCGTGAGGTCCTCATCGCAGCAACGAGGGAAGAAATGAACATTGAGCCCAACCCTTACCACGATACATGTTCTAGGCTTACCTACGATTCTGGGAAATAGGAGATGATATCCGCGAGCTCCAATTCCACGAACCTTTCACCTAGGATCCAGGGTTCCTGAATAAGAGTCTATCCTCTCCTCCTCCATGACCCTAAGATTTTCCAGCCGATCTAACATCTAGCTTAAAACGATTTCCCTGAGGCAACCCATTCCAAGCTTCAGCTGACCCTCCTTCGCTATGATGTGGCGTTTGGATTCTGGACCAATGCTGATTCAGAGGTCCTTGCCGTTTCCAGCGTCGCGAGCCAGCCCTCTCACCATCATTCTTTATCATGTTAAGGATGGTTCGGTCCTCCATAAGAGGTGGCCAAAATCACTTACATTTGTAGAATCAAATAAGTATATTCATAAAATTATGGAATCCTTAGTTCATATGTAAAAGATTTACTTATTTATCGGCCAAAAAAGATAAGGAGAATTACATTTGTAAGCATATCTTTGACGTCTTTGTTATTATGTTCAATTTGGTGAAATTAGGTTGGTGCTAGTTCTTTCGGCATAAACTTTTTTATTCAGCACCCAATACATTATGGTAATTTTAAAGCGACAACTTTTGATCATTTGGTTACCCGCTTGTCGAGCCATGTGTTGAGTACTGCTTATTACATAATTACATAGAAAGATTTTTAAGAAACTGATGCACAGGATCGGAGAGTAGTATTTCTTAGAATTTAAAATAAATTTGTATATTTTGGCTTAACATAAGACTTACATACCGATTTTGGCGATTTTAGCTTCTTCTGGTAAAATTGAAGCTTAATTTAAAATCTTTTTATGGGTAAGGGATATGAAAAAGTAGCCCTTTTACCAATAAGTTTTAAAATTTTTTGTAAATTGTTCAACTTGTAGCTTTTATAGTGTGAGCGTAAGCCGTGAAATACTTTTAAATTTGTTCATCTCCTTCTTTCTTATAGTACCTTAGATTCTTTTGTTCATATGAGCGAACTGGGAGTAATGTTTAAATCGTCTAGGGACGTCATTCTAATAAAGAATATGTGTACTTCCTTTTGCCCGTAAAAAGCATGTGCAGGAAATTTGTATTCCTTTGTATACTCAAAATAGATCATAAAAAAAAGTTTCAAATATATACTACTTGTTAGACTTCAAACTTTTTGGTCTTTTCTCAAAAAGACAGAATGTCTAGTTCTGTCAAGCTTTAAATTTCTTGAAATAAGCTGCAGTTGAGAAAAGTGTGAAATTGGTCTAGTCTAGGCAAACGGAGAGTCAAACAAATAAAGCTTAATTAAAATCCCCCGAATCAACGCTGATTATTTGGTGCCAAGCCTCCTTCTATACTACTCCCTGAGCGAATATGACGAGCCAGCCAAACTTGATGTTAATAACGAGATACGATGGGCTTGTCATGACATGTGTGCACCATTTGGCCAACACATACAAAGGCGACAGACAAGCAGAAGGTGCAAAATTATGATTTACTTGATGCCAAAATGAAGATAACACGGAGTCTGGCATGAAAACGTGCTGAGTTCCACATGCCAACTGCTTCTTTTGCTGCACAATGAGGTGACAAATCTTGGCAAACAAACACCTGCAAGACTTGCAACATGTTGTAGCTCATGTAGCAACAGCGAAAGGTGTAAGGCACGCTGCTGTCCAGAAAAAAAAAAAAGATATACACAGATATCAGAAACAAAATTATGAACTGCAACAGCTTGGAGCTTTAGAAATTGGGAGCCAGCTGGGGACTAGGCCCCAAACGACTGCTACACCGGCAACAACGCATTGCCCAAATACGATGGTCACAAAAATTTCATATATCGGTCGCTGGCCGTTTAAGGCGTGCGCCATGCGTCCATGTTTGGACATAGAGAATTGATTTTTTCCGTGCCGAACCAGCGGCGCTCAACGGAAAGCACCAAGTCTACAAAAAAAATAACTTGCCACTGCCCAAAATGTCAGTTATAAGCAGCAAGTGCCACACAGCAAACCACTTTAAGCTCACCCAATGTTGCCTAGTTTGTCGCATGGTCATCGTCATCATTGTCAGGTAATGTCCAGTATATACTTGTATTGCCATCGACGCATTTGTTGTTTTATCTGCGATCAAGGGTGTCGACGGGGGGAGTAGACTCGGGGCGCTTGGGGTTACACATTTTGCCAAAAGCTTTAACATGATTTTTTAGATTTATCGATTGTCACCGATAAATTGTCACTAAAATATGCATACAGCAATGGAACTGAGTAGAGAAATTCAATCGTTCTTCTATGTTATCACTAGATTTGATTTGGCGGGCCCCCCTTGGCGATTAAAAGGTACGCCTCTACCAGCTACCGACTGTCCGTCTGTCTGTCCTTCGAAATATGGTTGTCGCCGCCTTAAGGCGTGTTTTATGCACTGCTTACATGTTGCAGTTGTTGTAGCTGTTGCGAGCAGTTGCAACTTTTGGATCTGCAACTTTGTTAAATGTCAATTTTGTGTCAAAATGCATTTGACTTCTAGAAAATTGGCGGCCACAGTTGCCAACTGGGCTTAATTGCTTTAATTTGATATAAACATATGGCTAACATGTCGTCTTTATAATTCTGTCATCAAAAATTTAGCTACAGTAGATTTTTCAAATGAGAACTTTTCTCAATGAAAAATCGATTTATATATTTTTGCTTTAAATTAACAAAAGCGGACGCTTCAGAGCTACAGGAGATTACAACGCCAAGCACACACTCTGGGGATCTCGTCTTGTGACCCTTAAGGGAAACCAGCTGTACAACGCAATCATAAAACTAAAAAATGGCGGATGTAAAGTCGGGCGCGGACGACTTTAGGATACCCTGTACCACTAACTTGTAATCAAGTCCGATTTCTTCACAAAAAACCAAAAACATAAGAATTTTTAAGCAAACATTTTTTTTGACCGATCGTTCCTATGGGAGCTATATGATATAGTCAACCGATTTCAATAAAATTTGACGCAGTGCTTAAATACCTTAAAAAAGATCTGAATGCCAAATTTATTTCAAATATCCTTACAAACAAACAAAACACATCGAATTTTATATAAAAAACGTGTTTTTGGACCGATTGGTCCTATGGGAGCTATATGATCTAGTCAAACGATTTGGATTAAATTTAGTACAGTGCTTAGGAACTATAAAATACTCACGAATGTCAAATTTGGTCCCAATATCTTAACAAACAAACAAAACACAACAAATTTTGTTAAAAAATCGATTTTTTGGAAAATCTGACCTATGGGAGCTATATGATATAGTCAACCGATTTTGTTCAAATTTGGCACATTGCTTAAGTGGTCTAAAAAATTTCCAAACGCCAAATCTGGTTACGATATCTTTAATAAAAAACGAAATATAGCGAATTTTTCTTTAAAAAAGTTATTTTGGCCGATCGGTCCTATGGGAGCTATATGATATAGTCAACCGATTTCGATCAAATTTGGTACAGTGATTGGGAACTATAAAAAACTTTCGAATACCAAATTTGGTTACGATATCTTCATAAACAAACGAATTATTTATCTAAAACGCTTTTTTTTGTCGAGGTCGTCTCAAACACCCCCATGGGAGCTATATAGTTTATCCTTGATATCCAAAAAATAAAATAAACTTGTCTCCTATGGAATAATATGGGATCTAATGTGAAAGTTTGGTAACTCTAGCTCTTACCATCTCTGAGATCTAGGCGTTCACACGGACGGACAGACGGACAGACGGTCATGGGTATATCGACTTCTCTATTCACCCTGATCATATATTAGGTAAGTTTGGGGTGTCTCCGACGTCTCCTTCTATATGTTACATACATTTTCGGCTTGCACAAACTTAATATACCCTTAGTACCATATGGTACAGGGTTTAAAAAGCGTAGGAGTTTCTCTACTGCTTCAAACCTGTCCACACCCCAGACTTGAGCACCGTAGAACATAATCGACCTCGCACACGTGTCGAAGATCTTTAATTTTTGGAAATACAAATACGGTGGTTATTGATGTATTTTAGCCATGTCGCGTTTATTGCTTTTTTAGAATCAGTTAGTTTACTCTCTAAGTGTTTCTTGAAAGAAAGTTTGTAATTGATAAGAACCCCCAGATATTTATATTCGTTTACGATCTCGACTGTCTCGTCGCCAAAAGTCCAAGCGTAAGTGTTCGGAATCCTAGTGCGTTCTCTAAACACCATCATAGTCCCCACTGCGTGCTGTAGCAGCGTATGGAATTAATCATAGTTTGAAGTTCGGAAGGTGTATTAGCAAACACTACTAAATCGTCAGCATACATCAGTACCTTTATTAACGTATTGGCTACCGTTACCCCACCCGGGAGAACGTCATGTTGATCATTTAGATAGAGAGAGAATAGCACTGGGCTGAGGAGGCAGCCCTGTCTCACTCCTTGGTTAACTAGGAAAGGGGGGAAAGATCGTCCCCGTGCCAGATTTGGTTCGTTGTATTTTCATATAAGAGACGTAAAATTTCAATAAAGTGGCTGGAAAGGCCGTAAGAAGCTAGCATGTAAAATAACATATTCCGTGGGATGGTGTCAAAAGCACATGAAAAATCAATGAAAAACGCAAATGTCTTCTTATTATTTTTAGAACTTAAGCGCACTATACTGGAAAGATTGAAGATGTTATCAGTGGTGGAATAGTTTTTACGAAATCCCGCTTGAAATTCGCTAATGATGTTATTGCAATCAATCCAAGCATTTATTCGGCCTAGTAACAACCCAGTAAAAATTTTAAATGATGAGTCAAGCAGTGATAGCCCTCTATAATTTGCTACTAAATCCGGGTTCCCCTTTTTGAAAAGCCTGATTATGATGGCTTTACGGAAAGATGGCTGGATTTGTTTCTTAAGAAAGATTGTTTTAAAGACTGATAACACCTCATTTAAAAAGCTCTCGGGTGCGAACTTGTAAAATTGATAGCTTATGCGGTCTAAGCCGGGCGCTTTATTACATTTGGTCCCCTTGAGTGTATACAACAATTCACGCATTTCAAACGGGGCATCAAGGAAAGGGTTAATTATAGACGGCATAGTCCAATGTATGGTGAGCTCATCCCGACAAAATAGCAGGCGACTGAAATGGTCACGGAAATTAGACAGGCTTAGTGAGGAAGATATTTTAGTCGGAGAGCGCTTGAGTGAAGAAGCCAGCTTCCACCAATCGCTGCTGTTCTTAACTGTATTAGGAAGATTGATCTGTTTATTTTGCCAGTCAAGTAAGCGAGCATTAAAGCACTGGCAGTCGAACCACTCATTTTTGGGCGTGAAGAGCCTATTTTTCGGCGTTATATTAGCTGCAAATCTAATTTTTTCAGATAGCGCAGTAACTTGTTCTTCCACTGTACCTATAGGAGACGCACCGTTGCAGGCTAGTCTTAGTCTCTGGGCATATTCGTTACCGCGTTTTGGTTGCCATAACAGTTTAGGTGGAAATATAGAAGGTGTTCATCAAGGGATTGTTCCAGACCGATTCGAGAATTGAAGTCCCCAAGCAGTAAGAAAGAGGATAGATGTAACTTCGAGAGAAATTCTTCAAGTTTGTAAAAGCGGTCATTCCAACTTGAGCAATTAATGTAAAGTGGGATAAATAGAAAATAAACATTATTTAAAGAGGCTGAGAGGCAAGTATAACCGAAGTTAATAACAAATTTTAAATTAAAAGATTGAGCCATACATTTTTTGTAGCCAAAAAGGCAACCACCAAGAAAGAAGAAATCATTTACAAAATTGAAATATTCAGAAAACTTAAGTTTACTAGTTAAGTTAGCCACATTATAAGACAGTACGCGACATGTATTAGGATTATGATCTATAGCGGGTTGATTATTCAGTTTTTTGAGGCGTTTTTGTGTTTTTTAGCGTATTCTAATGTCTTCTGGTGTAAGTAAGAAAATTCAATATATTGAGGGACGAAAGAGTCGCCGAATATTGATTTTAAGAGATCTAGGCCAGCTTTTGACCCGCACATATGTATGTTGTTACCGTTGTATTTCAACCATTTACCCTCGATGCATATAGTATCGCCTCTGACGAACACCTTTTTACTTTTGTCCAAAGACAACAACACTTTTCTCAGGGTAAGCAGCACGTTCTTCTTAAGCCTCTGGTCAGGAGTCAAATCTCTTTCCACAAAAACACTCGACCCAGCAAGTTTCCTTGCATTTTGCAGCACTGATTTTGCCATTTCAGCCGAGTCAAATTCCACAACGACAGCAACATGGTTTTTGGGTTCATAGAGAGTGCGAGTCTCACGGATGCGTACTTGCGCAGTTTGGAGCTTGTCTTTGCAAAGAGCAGTGATACCAGCATTAGTTGCATTTTGTTTTGTAAGCCCCTTTAAAATAATATTCTTGCCTTTATAGTTGTAAGCTAAGGTATTTATATCTTCGCGGTCTTTCTTCTCTTAATTCCTTTAACTCCTCTTTTAAGAGCGTGTTTTCTTTCTCTAATACATCAATCTTTTGGGCAATGCTGCCTAATTGATTTTTAAAATCAGCGATATCAGATTTGGAATCCAGACCTGATATTTGTATGCTGACATTTTTCTCAATTTTTTGTACCGCTTGAAGTATATCATTTAGAGATATTTTAGGTGATAGTTCATTAATCTTCCTTTTAGCATTGGGGAGGGAAGCATCGCACGTATAAATATTAAAAAGCGGCGTTATTACAGGAGCGAATAAAAACACGTCTGCTTCGTTTGAAGTAGTCTTTCTTTAAAACAAAAACTAAACTAAAATGTCACCAGGTGCAAAAAAATAGTCTTAAAGACCCCTCACGAAAGCTTACAAAAACGTTGAAACTAGAGCAGGATCTGGTGCAACGCCGCTATATAGAAAACCCATCCCGTCCAGCTCAAAGCATCCCTAATGGAAAGCACATCCAACAATAAGCTCACCAATAGAAACGGTGCCACCACACTCGCCGCTCACCTTCAAGAAGTCCCTAGGATGCTATTTAATATTACCAAAGATGCTTATTGAATTTCCTCATTGTGCCGTTTTGCACTATCTGTCATCTGTTTAACGCGACTACTAGACTTGGACTTAGATCATCATAATGATACAAAAGCCTGTTAAAAATCGTATCATTCCCTCATCATACAGACCCATAAGCTTACCATGCTCTTCAAAAAGTGCCTTTTAACTAACATCATCCCATATCTGGAACTTCATAATAAAATTCCAGCGCATCTCTGCAGCATTCAACATAGTTTGTATATTTTCTGTGAGATGCAATACCGCCATGACTGATGACCACATCACCGAAGCCGGAGTCCCCCAATGCATCTGTATCTTCTCTACACAGCGGACATCCCTACGAGCCGATAACACTAGTCTACAAGGAAAAGTATCCGAAATAATTTAAGCTAATTTCTGCTTCTCTGTCCATGCAAAATTCGGATTGATAACTAAAATTCATTTATTAGTTTGAGTTTTTACGATAATCGTATCTTTCGTGTTTAATGGAACTACCCACATTTAACTTCATAATGTTTTGACATTTACAAAGCACAGGTCAACATGGTTCAGTTGTTGGAAAGCTAAGAGTCATTTCCCAAGTAATTTGGTGCGTAGAATCGAATCCGGCATCAGAACTGCCCCATCACGTCAGGATTTTGAGATATTTGAGGTTATGTACCCAAAAAATAACATAACCTCAAATATCTCAAAATCCTGACGTGATGGGCCAGTTCTGACGCCGGATTCGGATTCTACGCACCAAATTACTTCGGAAATGACTCTTAGCTTTCAACAACTGAACCATGTTGACCTGTGTTATCTCAAAGGCTTATTGCAAATGCTAAGGGATATATCTCGTAACTTCGAAAAGCCATAACTTTGCGAAAAAAATCGTAATTGATCTCTTGAACCCTTAAATTAAAGGGTAAGAGTTGTACTAAATGATGTAACTGGAGAGAAAGACCGCAAAAATTTTTGCGCCCTGTACATAACCTCAAAAGTAGGAAAAAACGCCGTTTTTTGGGTACATAACCTTAAATATCTCAAAATCCTGAAGTGATGGGGCAGTTCTGATGCCGGATTCAGATTCTACGCACCAAATTACTTCGGAAATGACTCTTAGCTTTCCAACAACTCACATGACCCCTGTATTTGTAGACCTGTGTAATTGTTAACAGCCACAGCTATTCTTAGTCGCTCTCATCTAGAGGGCATCCTCTCAGCTCGCGAAAACGCAGATTGCCCTTCATCTTATATCCATGGAAAAATGGTTATCAGACTGGCGATTTAAAATACTTACACTAAATAAAGCTGTACTTCCGAAATTAAATGAAGTAACGTACCTGGTCATACACCTCGACAGACATCTCAAATGGTGCAGGCACATTAAAGCCAAAATAACACACCAAGAGCTTAAGCCCAGTAAACTTAATTGGCCGATTAACGCAAAATGCCTCGATCTTTAGGTCCTATTTTACAACTCAGTCTTCCGGACTTACGGCTCTCAGTTGTCGGGCAATACCAGCAAGAGCAGTAAAGACATCATCCAGAGAGCCCAGTCAAAGATTTTAAGAACTTGCACCAGAATACCGTGGCACGTTCAAAATGAAATTATTCACAGAGACCTGAATATACCACCCGTCAAAGATGTAATAGTCCAAAATGGGGCAAAGAACTACAATAAACTGTGTTCACACCCAAACCACCTTGCTCAAGATCTAACACGGCTGTGTGATCTCGAATAGAGATCGTCCACCCCAACAAAAATGATTGTTACTTTAAGTAAAGAAAATTTAATTTGTTAAGACTTGTGAACATATTGTTAGTTCTAACATAGAGAATATTCAATATTTAAAGGACAGTAAAAAAAGAAAATTAAAAAATAAATAACAAAAAGAGTTGGAAACACTTGGGGTATTCACGCTTTGTGCTGAATTATTAAAGATGAAAATTTGTTGAAAAGGTCAACAGGCCAAAGGAAATTTTTGACTCCTCAAATCAACACAAAGCGTAAGTAAAGTACTTAAATTTTCAACTAAGAATACCTCAACTACAGGGTGCGCCATTTGAATGTGGTCGATGGAAATATTGAATAACTTGAACAATTCTCAATCGATTTTGAAAAACTATTTATTTTTATAAAATTAGAAGCTTTACAATTTTTTCCATTCAGTTGCCAAAAACAACGTCAATCAAATGACCTCCTTTATTGCGGATACAAAATTCAGCTCTTTTTCTGGCATTTTCCATGACATTTGCCAGCATCTCGGGTGATATCGCAGTGATTTCGGCTCGAATATTGTCCTTAAGCTCGTCTAAGGTCTTCGGATTGTTGGCATACACTTTGCTTTTTAAAAATACCCACGAAAAAAGTCCGGTGCCGTTAAATCGGGAGATCTCGGTAGCCAGTCAATATCCCCCCTTTCGATACCACACGTCCTGGGAACTTTTAACGCAAGAAGTTCATCGTTGATTTGAAACCAAAAGCCTTTAAGACCTTTTTCACGCATTTCTGGTAAAACAGAGTGTGCCAACATCCATCGATACCGATCCCCATTGACAGTTTCCCCAACTCTGAAGAAGAACGGACCGATGATGGTTTTTGAGCAGACACCGGCCCAAACAGTCACTTTCTGATCACGCAGTGGAGTTTGATGGATAGTATGAGGATTTTCTTTCCCCCAAATGCGACAGTTTTGTTTATTTACAGTGCCAGATAGCGTGAAATGGGCTTCATCAGTCATTAAAATTTGCTCCCAAAAATCGGGCTCCGATTCACTCACTCGAATAACGTTATTGGCGTGAGCCACGCGTCGCGGATTGTCTGTTTCAAATAATCTTTGGGTTAACTGCACTTTATATGGAAACATATCCAGATCATCTTTCAGAATCCTCCTCAAAGTAGTTCCACTGATGTTAAGTTGCTGAGACCAGCGGCGGTACGAGACAGAAGGATTCTCTGCAACACTCCGTTGAACAGCTTCAATATTTTCATTTGATCGTCGAGAACGTAGTTGATTTGAATGTGGACGGTCCGCTACAGACCCCTGATTCTCGAAATTTGAAGCTAAGCGACGAATAGTGTCACTTTTAGGCGCAGAACGACCGCGATACTTTTGACGATACGCACGCTGTGTTGCAACAACTGAACGATTACATTTAATGAACATTGTCACTATTTCCGTGCGTTCTTTGGGCGTGAATCGATTCATGGTTAAAATTGTAATGCAATAACCTTTCCAAAATGTGTTCGACGAAGTCAATCGGTTGAAATCTGTCAAAGTTATTCAATATTTCCATCGACCACATTCAAATGGAGCACCCTGTATATTGAAGGAAAGTATAGGTATAAATTGACAAATTATTATAAATACGTGCAAAAACCGAACAGAGCAGTATGCTCACATGGGTATGCATAATAAAAAAGAAAAATTGAAAATTTTAAGTGCACAAGAACACTACAACATTTTTAAGCACTAAATCCCCAATTTTTGTTAATATTTTATTTATTTAATTTGTTATAAAAAAACTTTTTATACTCTATACTAAAAAGTACAAAGAGTATAATAGGTTCGCGCAAATGTATATAACGCGGTGAAGAAGGCTTGGTAGATGCCATAAAGTACTCTTGATCAGTATCAACAGTTGAGTCGATATAGCCATGTATGTCTGTCGGTATGAGTAAAAGGATCTCAGAGACTGTAAGGCTATGAAGTTGAAATTTTTCTGTGCGACATCTCATACAACATGTCAGTTAATCTAGATGTACATTTTGCACACAAACGCTGCGACAAAATACACAACCTAGATTTCAAATAGTTTTAATTTTGTTGCATAAACGCTTGCGTCGGCAATTTCAGGTTTTACGCGACCAGACTCAGACAATAATTCGATCATAAAACATGCCTATACACCATACAACCGTCCAAGGCGTAGACAGCGGAGAAGTCAACAATTAGAAGCTTGGCGACAAGAGCAAGCTATGAAAGCAATACAGAGAAGACATAGAGTCTAGGATTGCAGAGCAGGAACTCTCTACAACGAACACTGTGCATAGAAGACAGACGAGAGAAAACTTAGAGTAAAGAACTGCAGAGGAGGTGAGTAATACATTGCGTAGATCGTTGAGCAGACACATTGGCGAGAAGAGCAAGTAAACAAAATAAAACACAGCTCAGAGAAATCTCTCGCCGAGGAGACTAGGAAGGCCAGAAGAGCAAGTAAGGAATACAGGATAATGCTGGCCCAACACGTAATTTAGAAGAAGAAGAAGATGTGCAAGATTACAGCTTTTGTACCCTAAATAAAAGTTTGCAGGCAACATGGGAGACCCACCTAAGCTACCTTTTTAGAGCTCCCAAGCATTATTCCAAAAAGGAATGTACTCCTATTGGCTAGAGTTTACCACTCTCCAAATATGTGATCGCATTCAGTTGCTTTCTTTTTCTGTTCAGAACAGAAAATTTGAAATTTGAATTTTTAATAGCAAGCTCCATGAACTAACCTAATTTAGATGTTTAAAAGACATATTTGGGATTTCCCAATAATAATGACATTCTCGAGTAAAAATATTATGGTATTCTGGAAAAGTAAATTTCCAAAATAAGGGTATTCAAAATTTCTTTTATCTAAAGAAAACAGGAGTAGAAGTTTTTTAGTACAAACTCTTTTCGTCTATCAAATTTTGCCAATACTAACTCTTATCTATACAAATCGTTGTGCGAATAATACATAAGTTATATATATGTTGACGTGGTCGTTAGAGTTAAAGGTATTCATCAATATTTATTCCTAGGTATATATTACTCAGAATATGAATCGATGGTACAAAATTAAATATACATTTTTGGTAAGACCTGAACTCTAAAGAAAGTTTAAAGATTTTAGCAAGAATTCGAAGTGAAATGTTGCTGCTGGTCCCCCGTTAAATAGTTTTTGAAATGAATCGAACCAGAAATCAATATATAATCCACAATTGATCCATTTACAAAAAAGAAAGAAAAAAAAACCACAACATTTTAAATGCCTGTTTACAAATTTTGTTGCAAGTTTTGAAAAAACATACATTTTTTTGAAGCGATAATGACGAAAGAAAATTAGTTTTTGTTCGAGTAAGTACTCTTATGAGTAACTTGAAGACATAATTCTTGGAGCATAATTCAAAAATAAAAATAAATAATTAAGGGCATCCGAAAAAGATCTACTCAACGAGCATATCAAATTCTGTTGTCACAGTGAAAGCAGTTCGTATTGAAACAAAATCAAAATATTTTCCTTGGTATAATTATAAACAATACCATGTGAAGAGTTGCTTGCCTTACAGCTGTCATAAAATATAACACGGGCATAAAATAAAAACCCCATAAATAGAGCTAAATTATTGGGTGAAACACTTGGGAAATAAAAAATGACTGCAACATTTGAGAACGTATTTAACCCGTTGGCATCATTAGCAGCTCATGTCGTCCAACAGCTGAGCTCTAAGTATTCGACATGTGGCAGCCTGCTCCGCCCCACGTCCCACTGAAGATCTAGCAGTTTGACAGAAATAGCGTGATAATCGTGGCACGCTTGGGTCGCCTCAATAAAGGAAGAGACCCCAGTCGTGATTTTCCACTTCCGATTTAACTGGAAATGCATAAAAATGTGTTCCCCTTTGGTTTTACATACTACTATGTATATGGTTGCCTTTTTTTTTTGTCATTCGATTTGCTGCAGACAACGCTCATCTGCATGTGTGTGGTTTCTGGGAGCCCTGCTTCCCCCATTTATAGTTGATTTTCCAAAAATTTCCGCCTCTCTGGTGGCAGCATGCGGCTGTCATGTGTGCCAAATGTGCAACATACGATCGAATATACATTTTTGTATCTGTATCTCACGATGTACGTACCTTATGTTTGATTTCATAAATATTTTCAACTTGCCATATATAATATTTTCTCGTTTCATTTCGGAAGACGCTCTTCCAATCGTGTTTTTCGTGTCTGTTTGGCCTATCGGACTTGTGATATTTGGTTTGGCTGCGTATTAACATGTAACAGATGCGCGCCATATTGCGACTATAGACCAAGATCTACAAGATCCATCTACTTCAATATGATACATAGTATACACCATACGCCATACACCATACACCATACGTTCTTGGCGCATTGTTTATGAACTGCATCCGCAGTCAATAAAATTTATACATTTTGATACACTGCCGTTCCGTATACACTATACAAAAACAACAATATGGCCTTTGATCAATTTTTGGTGGCACCAAACTAGATCTCCATAGTTGTGTTTCGTGCGACTATGCTGTAAGTAAATTGATTGAACTCGCAATCGCCAGCGTATCTAATTCTTGGACCCTTTCAAGCTGCTCCAAAACCAATCACAGGTTTAAAGCTGCTGTGCGTTCCAGACAAATTTAGATTTGCTGCAATTTTACTCCGATCTTTGGCTCTGATTTCGATCCTTACAAAACCTAAAAATGCATGGCGCATTATGGATATTTCGTTCAGGTTGTTGGTTCATTTGCCTGGTCACTCATTTGGCGGCCTTTACGCTTTTGTTTATTTGCTCATCGTCTTCGGAATCGATCGGAAGACCTTTGAAGACAGCGCCAACGATTGGCTGACCTTGTTTAAACATCAAAACCATATTATTGCACATGCCGCCCGCAAAAGTTGAGTTTTATTACATTTGTTTCAATACTCTATGGCAAGGTATACGAATTTTCATATGGTGTTTATATCAGAAAGAATGTAAGTCTAGTTTCGGTTCAATACTGGTGCTTCACCCTTTACTACCTTTTTATTCAAGGTATCCATTACTTTTCTGCTCGTTTAGAGGGAACACCTTTGTAAGAATTTAATATTTTTTGATAGAAAATTGTTAAGTATAAAATTAATTAATTTAATTATTTTAAAGTAAAACGAATTTTGAACAATTTTACCAAGAAGGACTTATTCTATAATAACTGGTCCAACAATCCCACCCACCCTGTCTCAAAAAGTCCAAATAATAAGAGGAGAAGTAACAATCTATTCAAAAGTTTGAGTTAAGCTATAACCCAAACTATTCAAGTAGGGGAGTTTGATATCACATAAAGTGTCTAGTTGGATAAGGTGCTGGAATCTGCCTCCAGCAATTATTGAAAACAAATAAGCAGTTGGAGGCAAAGGAAAAAAAGTGTATTTCGAAAGATATCAGTTAATATTTAATTTAACGCGTTGCGGCTTAGTTTAAATAATAATATTTTTTATAATAATTATTGGAATGCATACTTCTTGATTTTATTATGAATAATTTGATTCATTTTGTAGGTAAATATATAATGGAATAATGGAAACGTGTCTCCAAGGGGTACCCAAAAATTACTGGTCAATCCCCCAACGGGCAGCCAGCACAGAGGATTTGGTGGTGCTAATTACACTTTATTATGACAACACGATGAATGTAACCAAGAGGCTCTATGCTCCACTTAGGAGTCCAGAATTCGTAGAAGTAGTTTTAATTTTTATTAAATGGTTCAATTTCACTAAAAAGGTGTAGGCTAAAAGCTCCGCTACTCCACCCAAGTGTATTTAAACTTCGTTTAAAAAAAAATGCAAAATATCAGAATTTGTTTCTTTGGTTGGCTTAATAAAAAAATTGAAAAAGTTAAAAACCATTTCATTGCATTTAGAGGGTTTCACTTGACGATGCAGTCAAAGCCACCGCCGCCGCTGCCTCTCTCGAAGTTGTTGCGGTTCGCTGCAATTCGATTTGTTGTTTTTGCTGTTGTTGGATTTGGGTTTCACTTGCTTCGGTCGACCGACCGCCCGCCCGGGCATTGTATTGTGTAATTTATATGCGCCAAAACCATATGAAGGCGTTGCGTAGTGGGGCCGGGCCATATAGTCGTACAGTTGATGTCGACGACTACGTGACCTCCAATTTCAGCTCAGTTTCATGTGCGTTAATGTGCACATGTTGCTGTCGTTGTTGCAGTTGTTGTAGTTGGTGTGGTCAGCTTTGATGCGTGCCGCCTTCAAGTCGATTACATACACACACACATGGTATGTATATGTTTATATACTTACTTACACACAAAGCAATGTATATGCTAATTTATATACTAGGGCAGGCCGAAAATTAATAAGTCTAGCAGCACTTTTATGTTGGGGTTTGAAAAAAATTTAGGTCTTTTCTAAAGGCTTCCAACTACCACCGCAGGTGGCATGCATTCAATCGCTCTGTTCGTGCTTCAGAATTTCACTTTTGCTACAATACTTTTTGATCACACTTATACCACGGACGCCCAAGTTTATATCTTCCTTAACACAATAAGGGTAATCTAATCCAATCCAATGCATCCAAAGTACTATGGGGCAAACGACCACTTTTAGTATCATTAATTAATAACTTTAAAATAAAACAAAATTTTTTAGTTTAATTTATTTTATTTGCCTTATTATATCCAAATAAATGTAGATATATGAAAAAAGTGGGCATGGATACGCCTTTTTTTAAAAAAAATATAAAAAACTTTCTGAAATATAAATAAAATTGTATTTTATAGTAAATAATAAGTCTAATGCACGCACTTATTGTTCTTCCTCAATTCTTCGTTGTCAAGCACCATGTTGCATTGGAAATCGATTTCATGCATATCAAGCTCACCTACTGATTGACAGACATGCTGCCTGAACTATTTAAAGAGCTTGATAATAAATATGACTCGGCACCCTACTCTCAAAAGTACCCTACTGGAAGAACCCTATTTTCTATGATATCACATGAATGTATGAACTGTTGCAGTCAGGGGCAACCAAGGATAATTATCAATTATAATTTCTGCAGTACTAAAACAGAAGCTTTGAAATCTTTCCACATTGATTGGCAACTGACTTGACAGACTTATTAAAATAGTCCTTAAATTTGTAAAAAGGCCTACGTCAATGACGGTGATATCCGCAAAGATTTTTGGTTCACTCAAGGCACGACGAGCGGTATTATCATTTGGGCTTCCAAATCCACCAACTTTGGGCTTATCAACTTTCGGAGAAAGCTACTTCCAAAGGAGTTCATGAATATTTTTTTTTTCCTTTCAAATATGTCTGATTTGTCTTTTTGATTTGATATTTGCCATTTTTTAACATGGCATTTATAACCTGCTTGTAAAATGAAATGGTACCAGTTATTCCCGCTTTAAAACAATTAAAAATGGCATCCTCTTTTGAACTCTTCGTCGCCATTGCCTTCCACGTTGCAAACAACTTCGCATTTTCAAATCTTAGTTGTTGACCTACAAAGTTAAATTTGCGCCAAAGTGCGCAAAATTGCACTTTAGAATAACATGCATTTGAAAGATGATGGAATATACTAACAAAAACAACAAACTTTGTTGGCCGAAAGAGCTCGACTCATTTTGTAGCTCTATTTGAAAACTAATTTTTGTTAAAATTTTTTGCTTGTTGAATGGTTAGCAATTACACTCAATTAGGAGAACGGCACCATTACAAAACACATGATACAAGCCACACTCGTTAAGCTGCATCTTCAAAATTTCACTTCTGTTGCTTAATTGGTCTATTTTAGCAGTTTTAAGTTGCATGTAAAAAAATAACGTTTGACAAGCACCTGTTTTTGTTTATGAACATCTGTTTTTGACAGCTGACAACATAACAGCGGCGCGATCTTTTAAAATTTTTTGGTACGTAACATTACAGATTCATGTTTCTAAGATGCATTGCAGTTAAAAAAAAAATTGTTAACGACTTTTAGAATATGGGTTTTGGCCAACTAAAGTGGTCGTTTGCCCCATAGTGCAAAGTTAACACATTTGTTTGCCAGTCCCAAAACTTTTCTGCCTGCCCTCGTCATTACATAGTACGACTTAGAGTTGAGTTTTCATTAATGGCTTAACGAACGCACTTGTTAGCTGGCCAAGTAGTGATTGCCTCTGGTGTGGCAAATTATGGAGTCAATAACAGATATCCAATTAAAATGATTCAACGTTGACATACCCGATTTGGAAGGTTCTCCACATGTTCAACTTTGATTGAGTTAATTAACAAAGTGGAAAATGACAAAGGTCAGTTTAAGCCCTTTGACACGGTTTTTTTTCATGTAACACAATCTCTTTGAACACGAATACATAGTTTGGCCGTCAAATAATTAAGTGTGGAATGTTACGGCCATAAAATGGGTCTATACAACATAGGCGCGTTGCCTTAGCAATCAAGCCAAAAGCTTCCAAAGATGGTCATTGAACGTGTGTATATAGAAACCATTTGGCCTAAAGCGCCGCCTTAGACGTCTTAGCGGGCTTAACCGTTGTTGCCGTGATTTTTAATGAGCAACTCCAAAGAGCTATCAACGCACATGTGCGTGAACGATAAAAGAAAAATAAAAGATTTGTAAACCACATCATTAGACTATGGAATACTCTCTATTTGATTCGAGAGAATATTAATAAAAAGTGTCAAGTATGTTAGTATGATAAAAAAAAATAAAAAAAACTGTTGCCTGTAAAGTCGGTTTTACGGGCGAAGATTTTACGTGACAACGTCTTTTTCTCGGTAGAATATTTATTGATATGAATATTATTAAATTGCACAATAATAATTCCTATTTGAGTGATTTTGTTGAGGATAGGACGATGATAGGAGAAATAGGAAATGAAAGGAAGTGTTTCTGCTGTAATGTGTCTTGCGAAAGTCAAGTCGATGGTTATTTCTTTTAACGTAGTTGACTTAGAAACTTTTGATACGCAATCAAGATTATACGTATATTTCATGAAATTATGAAACGAGTTGTCAGACTTTACGTTTTCGTATCTCTTAATAAAATAAAATTTTCTCGGCAGTAGATAATAAATAAAAAGGTATAAACGAATGGTTTGACAGAAGAAAGACCGAACTATGCTTGTTAGCATGCAAACAAAATAACAAAATTTTGTGTTGCTAAGGTAGCGCAGTGCGAGTTTCTATTTGTGCATTACTTTTTCCGCAGTTGTAATGCAGATTTTTGGCAGATCACTGCTTTTCTATTTGCCTCCGCTTACAATCCCTCAAACGAAACGCAGCGCTTGTAATCAATTACGTTTTCTGCGGAGGTAATGCAGTATTTCGGCAGACCGCAGAGGCTATGCGCCGCTGGGGTTAATCAGTTGCGCTCACTCAAACCTAAAAATAGCCACCGCTTTGAGCAGTGCCAGTTTGGTGCTGCCAACTTATGCCACTTAATGCCACTTATCGTTACGATTATTTATCGCTAGACTTATCGTTACGGTTATCGTTAGACTTTTTCAATGGTGCCTCCCATACAAACCTAATTTAAGACGTTGTCACGTCAAAAGCAATGTCTATAGTATTCTGTAGAAACTAGTGAAATATCATGCATGACACTAGGAATTTTACAAGGAACCGCAAAGAATTTGGATTATCTATCTAATTCCGGTTTCCAAAAAATCCCGGCTCGTATTACAACATTTCAACAGGAAAAGAGTTCCTCAATATAATTATTATTTTTTAGAAAGCTCTCCATCGGTTGCATTATTTTATTATATCCCAAGTACCCTACCCTAAATATGGTATAAGGTATATAGTGGGTTGCGGGTGCGTTTTCACCATTTGTAAGCGATCTCTTTTCTTATGTAGCTTTTTGTATGCTTCATATAAAACAATGTATTTGGAGCTCTGTGTGATTATCGTCATTGTTTCTGCCTGGTTATGTGATCTCACGTTGATTGATTGCGCACACCTGAGAGCTAAGCTGATTCCACACTGAACTGAACTTGGCTCCGACAGGGTTGAGTTGAGGTGAGCTCAACCAAGTTACGTCGATTTTATAAAAATGTATTTTATTGTCTCTGGGTGAGGAAGAGTTTGTGGTTAGGTTGGGTGTCGTTGTTGGTTGATTGCTACTCTTTTTGTTGATGGATTGGCAGAGTGATGAAGGCAACACGTGTTTTAAAGACTTTCTTATGGTTTTTAGTGAAAGTTTTGATTGGCTTTTGCCAATTTTTCAAGTAGCCATAGTCGAAATGCGATTGTTTTGTTAAAAGTTAAGTTGTACTGTACGTAAAATATAAAAGCGCTCTGCGTAATTTTTCACGATTATTATTATTTTTCAAAGTCAAAGTCCTCTTAATCATAAAAATAACACCATCTCATCGTGTTTTAGGTCCTAAATCTAATATGACTATGTCACATAACATCGTCCAACAATCAACATTACATAATTTTTCATCTTAATAACAATTTTGTGACAAACCTATAGAATCTTAATGACATACTAATCTCTATTCGTACCCCTAGTATATATGTATATCCTATATGTTCAAACCCATTCCATTTTATCCATCGATAACCTTTAAATGTGTAAACTAGTGCTACGCGAAAGTCCCAAAATAACCCTAAAAGGCACTTTTTTGCGAAGGTTAACTTTTCGTGTAAACTAGTTTAATTGACATTATCTGACCACTTTGGTAAAAATGCAAGCTCAACCAAAAATTTATAAATCAAATAATTACCATTCTCTGTAATTGTTAAACATTTTGGTAATTTGACATATTGATTCATAGTATGTGCAAATATCAGAGTTATGATACCCCTAATTTGGTCGGGAGGACAACAAATTCTCTCCATCAATATAAACAACTGGAACTTAGAGGCTATACTCGTATGCTTTAAGATAAGGAAATTTGACATTTGGACTCCTTCTGTGATCATGTAGGTAATATTTTCTTACCCAAACAATTTTAAAGTGATATATCTATTTTTTTTATGACAAAAAGTTGAGGAAACTAAAAAATTCAATAAGGAAATAAGGAATAAAAAATATATTTTCGAAAATTTTAAGATTCCTTTCATTTTTATTTAAACTAAAATAAAAACTGAAAGTTAAACAGAAGTCGATCACAAATAAGAGTATGTATGTTTCAGTGCCCCCAAATAAGTGGAACCGTGTTTACCATTTTTCTCAACATTTAAAAGCCCTGAATGAAACAAAAGTGTTTCAGTTTCAAACTTCGCGCTTCGCTGCCCTTTTGATGGGGGCAGTTGTGGCAATGTTGTTGTTGTTGGAGCTGCATGGGAGGCTCAAAGAAGTTGGCCAAGCATACATTCCAGCATATGTCTGTGTACACATAGTTTATATGCTCTTGCATAGTATATACGTGTAGGTACATATATAGTATATATGTATATATATACATTAAGTTTTGCTATTGTTGTTCCGCTGGCTGCTGCCTCTTGCAATTTGTATGAATTTTAAATTTTGTATTGTTTTTTTTTTTGCAGCTCATCAACATTGAAATATTTTAATCAGTATGCCCGACCGTGCTATACCCTATAAAAAATAAAAATAATGTATTTCTATAAGAGAGTAGGGATAGGAATTGGGAGACGGATAAAATTAGCTTTCCCCACCTTTTATTGCTTTCGATATCAATTTTGGACTAGGCAACTAAACGACTGCCACGCCTCCTTATGCCAGAATCAATCCGTAATAGACTTGCCCTTATGGAGACAGGGTATAACGAGTATGGACGCAAGACGTAGAAGCAGCCAAAGTCAAACCAAGCCAAGCAGCGATCGCTTGAATGAATAATTTCCGCAGTTGTCGGAAAGATTCTCCTGTTGTTGTTGCGGTTGCGGCTGCGGCAGTAGAAACTGCGACTGTTTATCGTTGGGTTCTCTGCGCCAAATGAAAATGAACACGTGCGTCCGGTTGCTGTTGCCGATGACGTTGCCTTTGGTGCCTCAGCTGCTCATTAAATGGCATATGTACTACATATTATGTAGAACGAACATACATATACACATGCTTAGGTGAAGGTTTGTGTATGTTTGATGACGGCCCTGTGCACAATGAAATGATATATGCCCCAATATATATAAGTAACCAACGGCCAGCTGCCAAAATCCACAGAAACATTTACGCTTTATTCATGAGCCAAATGCACTTGAATTTGGGCAGCAACGGAGGCAGTCTACACACCCCTCCCGACACATAATCACAGAATTTACCAATTTTAAATCCATTTCCGAATCATGACCACCACAATGACGAGATTCAGGAAACTAGCATTATTTGAACAAACGATCTAAGAGATGTTGACAAGACACATGAACCGATTAAAAAATGAATGGCGTATAAGGACGACTTTGGGATACGCTGTACCACCCCCATTACAAAAAGATATTTATTTGTTAAATATTTTCATAAGCAAACGAGGAGGACTGTATAATACAGTCAAACGAATTTGAACTTTCAAATACCAAATTTGGTTATCTGCATAAAGCAACGAATTGAAGCTTTTCAAGGTCCTCTGAAACACCTCTATGGGAGCTATATAATGTAATCCCGATATCAAAAAAATAAAATAAATTTGTCTCCTCTAACATAATAATGCATCTTATCTGAAAATTTGGTTGCTTTAGCTCTTATTATCTCTGGGATCTAAGCGTTCAAACACACAGAGAGAGTGATCGTACTTTGGGTAACTTTGGGAGTCTTTCAACATCTTCTTCTGCATTTTACATACATTTTCGGCTTGAGTAAACTTAGTATACCCTTTGTACCATTATCCAAAATAGATCTAAATAAAAGCAGATTCTTCATCCCACTCGTTGTCAGGCTTAATAGCTGACGAAACGTGCCTAGGATCCATGGTCGGGTCTATTGACTGCTTTTTTTTAACTAAGTTTAATCCACAGCTAATATTTAACATAGCAACACTTTGTAAGTTTAACGAACTAGTTGTAGTCCGGTCAAATTAGACCAAAAAAGAAGGGTAAAGTTACATAAATTAACAGCAAGCTGAAAGTTGGTGAAATTGTTTAAAACATAGTTAAAAATAATATCTGAAAGTTCCCCATCATTCCGAGGTGTGCTAAAATTTTTATTCGAGGTCAAAGGTCAAAAATCTTGAATAAAATTGGTTTTTCGCGATTTTCAGCAAAACGGTAAGTTTTATCATAAAATTATCTGAGACATAATTGTAGATCATAAAATTCTCTATAAAAAATGTACTAACACTTTTTTTTCTTAGATCCACCATTTCTGAGATATAGCGAGTCAAATAATTGTAAAAGTTGTAATCGTCATAATATGCACACGTTTCCACGCCACCTATGAGGTAGTGTACTTAGCGCGTTTTCTTTAACGTGGTTTTCCCAGTAAGCCTATTAAGACGCATTTTTCCATTTCCCATAAAACCATACAACATCAGTTTTTTTGAGGAAAGATACCGTTTCAGTCCCATATGCAAAATCTTGGACATTTATTTTACTGTAACCTACTACACCATCGTTTTGATAGATCTGTATGGGCACATGAGCTTTTGCCTTGAAATCTTTAGCTGAAAGAGCTTCTTTTATTCGTGGCATCGGTTCTTCCAGTAAAACCGATTGTTTTGGGGTAACAATTTCAATAATACCCATTATGTGGAGCGTGTTATTACCGTCTAAAATATTGACATTGATATCAGCATTGTCTGCAACGTATTTAAGAAGTGTTCCACTTTCTGGCGGTAAAACATGAGGAGGACGATGAAAAACTGCTGCTGCTTTGTACATTATTGTATCATTATAAGATACACACAAGCCAAAGGACGAAAAAATTTGTAAGAGGCGTTCAGAGCCAAATCGCCGATGAAAAAAAACGGCGAGGCCTAATTGTAATTTAGACTTAAAAGACCTTGGTCGAACAGCAGTACAATGGTTAGGTTAGGTTACGCTGGCCGGCCACAACAGAGTGCAGCCTAGCATAGACCTTTTGGTCCTTAGCTGTGCCAGATTCGAGGTTATTACGCAACGTTATGGTCAGTTAAAAAGCAGTACAATACTATGGCAAATATTTGTGCATATTAATTTTAAATGATCTAAATTCCATCGTTTATTCTTTAAAATCACTTGTTCCGTGAAATATGTCAACGACTCTGGAATTTCATTGTTTAAATCTTCAAACATGCGACCTGGTGGAGGGTAATTAGAATTATCATACACTGCGGCTTGAATATCTTAGCGAATTATATCCGCTGCTGCTTCTAGAATTCTGAATCGTTCTTCTTTTATATTCATTTTTTTTTCGTACCAAGCTTTATTCAAAATATCATGACGATTGTCTTTTAAGCATATAAATGTTGATGCTCCCGATTTTTCTGTGATAATAAGTTTATCCCCATACTTAATTTTTAGTCGCATCTTTATCGTCCTATTATCCAAAGTTGTAGTTTTGCAAACATTACTTAGTTCGTTTAAAGTGAACTTACAGTCATCGCTGTTTTCAATGTAAATATTTCATCCATTGTCAGATTCATAGGTTCGTCTTGAGGACGACCAACTTTACCCCCAGTGTAAGGTTTCAAGAAAGAAACCTGGCAATCTCGATGATACTTAGCTTCAGCAGCAACCAAATAATATTCATATTCGATTCGAGCAATAACGGCTTTCGCTGTGGCATCGAAACGAGCCCGAGCTACTTCCAAAATTGACTCTTTAAAATCAAGAGTACTTACTTGGCTAATTCGACGGCGAGAATCTACGGATTTTTTTCTCTCATGCTCTTCATTGAATTCCTTGCCACAAAATAAGCATAGATTTGTAAAACAAAAAGCTGAATCACTTACACGTGATCTTGTACGAGGAGGATTTTCTGTGGATGTACTGGCTTCATGCTCTTCGCGTTGTCTTTTAGCTACAGCAAGTACACTAGCTCATTGGTGGCGTGGAAACGTGTGCATATTATGACGATTACAACTTTTACAATTATTTGACTCGCTATATCTCAGAAACGGTGGATCTAAGAAAAAAGTATTAGTACATTTTTTGATCTACAATTATGTCTCAGATAATTTTATGATAAAACTTACCGTTTTGCTGAAAATCGCGAAAAACCAATTTTATTCAAGATTTTTGACCTTTGACCTCGAATAAAAATTTTAGCACACCTCGGAATGATGGGGAACTTTCAGATATTATTTTTAACTATGTTTTAAACAATTACACCAACTTTCAGCTTGCTGTTAATTTATGTAACTTCAAATGTCTAATTTGACCGGACTA
>JBAMAX010004818.1:0-23862 GCA_037043745.1 Chymomyza amoena
ATCTTTACGAAATTTGGTATAAATCGGGACAAGTATATAACTTTGGTTATATGACAATTGAAATCCATTTTGGCCGCGAATATAGTTTTTACAGAAATAGTCCATCTATCGGAATTTATTTATTTATACTTTATACATTTTTTTTAGAAAAAAAAAATGAATTTTATACATTAATGTTGTTTAAATAAAGACTAATATAAAATTATTGTTCTTTTTATTAACCATTTTATTTATGTAGTCTCAGCATTTTCATGTTTACTCAGTGTCTGATGAGGAATAGCGATGATGCTCCACATCTTTATTTAAAATAAGACTAATAACTTCTCTATCAAGCAGTTCGTCTTTTTGGGATGATAGAACTGATCCTTTTGATAGCATCGTTATTACAGGGTCCGATGAAATAAAAAGTGTATTGGCCAAATCTTCCATAGTATTTTTACGGGAATTTTTTCGAGTATGGTGTAAGCGGAAATTTCGTGAGATCTTTGTTTCTAGCTTCAAGAGCTTCTTCCGACATCATTCCTATCGGAAGGGAAACATGTTTTATTATCTCTGCACCATGCATTAAAATTTTATGGACCGAAGTAGGCATATAAAACCATGGATATGAGTCTACAAATACAGATGCTGTTCGAAATGCGTACTGTTGAAAGGCATCTGTATCAATTTCATATCCAGATGCTATTGTTCGTAAGATAACGCTAAATCGATAGATTAATAATAAACTCACTCCAGTTATTTCGGAAGCCAATTCGGGCTTTGAAAATTTTTTTTTCGCTGTGTTGCCGGAGCCGGCTTGGGAATATCAACCAATATGCCCATTTCCTTCGCAACCTCTCTTGTACGATCTGTCTTCTATTATCTACAAGAGCTTGCAGCACTCCGAACAGCCCTAAGGCCTGTGTCCAATTGGACTCATTCAACAACGGTCCCCGGTGGGAGAACGTACATGCCCAAGTATGCTTGTCTTCATTTTTCCGGCGTTGCCACGCATTCACATAATATATGCGAAGAAGTTTCTTTCTCTATGCTACAGAAGCGGCATTGTTCACTATCCACTATGCCAATTTTGATGCGGGGTTGCGAAGCCTACAATGTCCCGTCAGAAGGCCCGTCATGATTCTCACGGTGTTCTTCCCGTGCGTTATCATGACTTTAAACCTCATACGGTTGTAGTTGGAGAGGAGGGTTTTTATATGGAAAATCTTGAGAGTGCGCCTTAAATATCCTGGCTACTGTGTGATCAATCAAGCTTTGTAAAGATACCTCAAATGAATGAGCAGTAACTCTTAGACCATTAGGATAACACCAGTTTTTTCGCAGACTCGAAGAACATCATATGTGGGAAATATATTTGCATTCCGATTTTTGGCGCCACTCGGCAAGTCCATATAAACCCTTTTTGTGTAGCCGCCATCAATATATAGTGCTAAGGCTTCATCTGCTGTGTATCTGATGGGCTGTTTAGAATCGGATTCAATAGCTGATTTAAGTTTTTGGGGCAAGCTTTCGTCTGAGTTTAATAAAGCTACCATTTTTGATGCATTTCGCTTGCCGGACTTATACAAGCTGGTACTGGCCGCAGATACGAGCTCATCGCACGGAATTTCTTTAGCGATGTCAGAAACTTTTTTTTTTGTATTTTCCTGAGACATTGCAAAGTCAATGGCGGGTCGTCCAGCATTTGATGTTTGGTCCACCAATATAAGGTCACCATCTAACCAGTGTTTGTTATTTTTTTCGAGGTTCTTGCGAACTCGACAGCTCTGTCTCCATTTCAAAGCCAATTTTTTGGTGAAATTCTTAATGCGCTCGTCAACGTATTCAATATCTTTCAAATTGATTTTTATCAATAATATTGTCATATATATACTTCTGCACCGCAAAATGTTTTTTGGAAACGTAATTTTCCGCAACCTATACAGAAAATAGTTCTCGCCTGGACACTGACATTGTAGCTAAAAAAAAAATTTAAATAAGTGTGCAAACTTGTGCAGCTAATTTATAACATTTTCAAAGCGGAATACATTGAACTATTTTTTAAAAAAGGTTTGAACAGGAACCCGGGCGATCCGAAAAAGTTCAGCTCTACGAAAAATTAGTTTATTAGTAAACATTCTACTTCTTACTAGCACTACAATTAACATCAAATTTTGGGACGAAACACAATCACAAGCCACAAACACATATTTTTTAATAAATACATACCTTTAACTTTATTTATAAACAAAAAGTTGAATTGAAACCAATATATTCACACAACTATAAGCAATTGCAGCAACTAGGCAAAATTGGCGGGAAAGCTGTGGGCAACACCTGGAGCAACATATGTTGTGTTTGAAGCTTTACAGCTGTGCGAATATTGAGAGAAAAGGAAAACAAAAATTGGATTTGGCCTATCTGATATATTAGTTATCAATTACAAAACAATATTGGAGCCAATTTTTATGTTTAAAATTGACTAGTTCGTTAAACTTACAAAGTGTTGCTATGTTAAATATTAGCTGTGGATTAAACTTAGTTAAAAAAAAGCAGTCAATAGACCCGACCATGGATCCTAGGCACGTTTCGTCAGCTATTAAGCCTGACAACGAGTGGGAGGAAGAATCTGCTTTTATTTAGATCTATTTTGGATAATGGTACAAAGGGTATACTAAGTTTACTCAAGCCGAAAATGTATGTAAAATGCAGAAGAAGATGTTGAAAGACTCCCAAAGTTACCCAAAGTACGATCACTCTCTCTGTGTATTTGAACGCTTAGATCCCATAGATAATAAGAGCTAAAGCAACCAAATTTTCAGATAAGATGCATTATTATGTTAGAGGAGACAAATTTATTTTATTTTTTTGATATCGGGATTACATTATATAGCTCCCATAGAGGTGTTTCAGAGGACCTTGAAAAACTTCAATTCGTTGCTTTATGCAGATAACCAAATTTGGTATTTGAAAGTTCAAATTCGTTTGACTGTATTATACAGTCCTCATAGGACGGATCGGGCAAAAAAACGATTTTGGTGCAAAATTTGTATGTTTTTCGTTTGTTTATGAAAATATTTAACAAATAAATATCTTTTTGTAATGGGGGTGGTACAGCGTATCCCAAAGTCGTTCTTATACGCCATTTATTTTTTAATCGGTTCATGTGTCTTGTCAACATCTCTTAGATCGTTTGTTCAAATAATGCTAGTTTCCTGAATCTCGTCATTGTGGTGGTCATAATTCGGAAATGGATTTAAAATTGGTAAATTCTGCGATTATGTGTCGTGAGGGGTGTGTAGACTGCCTCCGTTGCTGCCCAAATTCAAGTGCATTTGGCTCATGAATAAAGCGTAAATGTTTCTGTGGATTTTGGCAGCTGGCCGTTGCACAGTGGGAGAAATGGCCACTCTAGCTCCGATTAATTCAATTTTAAACATAAAAATTAGCTCCAAAATTGTTTTGAAATTGATAACTAATATATCAGATAGGCCAAATCCAATTTTTGTTTTCCTTTTCTCTCAATATTCGCACAGCTGTAAAGCTTCAAACACAACATATGTTGCTCCAGGTGCTGCCCACAGCTTTCCCGCCAATTTTGGATAGTTGGTGCAATTGCTTATAGTAGTGTGAATATATTGCGTTTCAATTCAACTTTTTGCTTATAAATAAAGTTAAAGGTATGTATTTATTAAAAAAAATAAGTGTTTGTGGCTTGTGATTGTGTTTCGTCCCAAAATTTGATGTTAATTGTAGTGCTAGTAAGAAGTTGAATGTTTACTAACAAACTAATTTTTCGTAGAGCTGAACTTTTTCGGATCGCCCGGGTTCCTGTTCAAACCTTTTTTAAAAAATAGTTCAATGTATTCCGCTTTGAAAAAGTTATAAATTAGCTGCGAAGGTTTGCGAACTTATTTAAATTATTTTTTTTTTAACTATAATGTCAGCGTCCAGACGAGAACTTTTTCCTGTATGGGTTGCGGAAAATGACGTTTCCAAAAAACATTTTGCTGTGCAGAAGTATATATATGAAAATATTATTGATAAAAATCAATTTGAAAGTATTGAATACGTTGACGAGCGCATTAAGAATTTCACGAAAAAATTGCATTTGAAATGGAGACAGAGCTTTCGAAATCGCAAGAGCCTCGAAAAAAAACAAGCACTGGTTAGATGGTGACCTTATATTGGTGGACCAAACATCAAATGCTGGACGACCCGCCATTGACTTTGCAATGTCTCAGGAAAATACAAAAAAAAAAATAATTCTGACTTCGCTAAAGAAATTCCGTGCGATGAGCTCGTATCTGCGGCCAGTACCAGCTTGTATAGGTCCGGCAAGCGAAATGCATCAAAAATGGTAGCTTTATTAAACTCAGACGAAAGCTTGCCCGAAAAACTTAAATCAGCTATTGATTCCGATTTTAAACAGCCCATCAAATACACAGCAGATGAAGCATTAGCACTATATATTGATGGCGGCTATACAAAAAGGGTTTATATGGACTTGCAGAGTGGCGCCAAAAATCGGAATGCAAATATATTTCCTACATATGATGTTCTTCGATCTGCGAAAAAACTATCCCGTAAAAATACTATGGAAGATTTGGCCAATACACTTTTTATTTCATCGGACCCTGTAATAACGATGCTATCAAAAGGTTCAGTTTTATCATCCCAAAAAGACGAACTGCTTGATAGAGAAGTTATTAGTCTTATTTTAAATAAAGATGTGGAGCAAGCATTATCAGACTATTCCTCATCAGACACTGAGTAAACATGAAAATGCTGAGACTACATAAATAAAATGGTTAATAAAATGAACAATAATTTTATATTAGTCTTTATTTAAACAACATTAATGTATAAAATTAATTTTTTTTTCTAAAAAAAATTTATAAAGTATAAATAAATAAATTTCCGATAGATGGACTATTTCTGTAAAAACTATATTCGCGGCCAAAATGCATTTCAATTGTCTATTTTAAAGTTATATACTTGTCCGATTTATACCAAATTTCGTAAAGATGTGCATACGTATGTTTTCAACATATTTAAAGAATAAATTTTATTAAATTTGTTGGAAAAAGTTCTTAGATTCGGGCAAAACTGACCATATATCGAGTAAAGCAGTTTTATACAGAAATTAAAAAACACAAAAAAAAAATATTAATAAAATTACAAAAAATTAATTTTATATTAATTTTGATTTGGACCAATTGATCTACCAAATAAAATTATCCGTACAAAAATAGCTACATTTTTTCAGAAGTTATTAATTAATCGGAGCTAGATTGGCCATTTCTCCCACTGTGCGTTGGTTACTTATATATATTGGGGCATATATCATTTCATTGTGCACAGGGCCGTCATCAAACATACACAAACCTTCACCTAAGCATGTGTATATGTATGTACGTTCTACATAATATGTAGTACATATGCCATATAATGAGCAGCTGAGGCACCAAAGGCAACGTCATCGGCAACAGCAACCGGACGCACGTGTTCATTTTCATTTGGCGCAGAGAACCCAACGATAAACAGTCGCAGTTTCTACTGCCGCAGCCGCAACCGCAACAACAACAGGAGAATCTTTCCGACAACTGCGGAAATTATTCATTCAAGCGATCGCTGCTTGGCTTGGTTTGACTTTGGCTGTTCCTACGTCTTGCGTCCATACTCGTTATACCCTGTCTCCAAAAGGGCAAGTCTATTACGGATTGATTCTGGCATAAGGAGGCGTGGCAGTCGTTTAGTTGCCTAGTTCAAAATTGATAGCGAAGGCAATAAAAGTTGGGGAAAGCTAATTTTATCCATCTCCCAATTCCTATCCCTACTCTCTTATAGAAATACATTATTTTTATTTTTTATAGGGTATAGCACGGTCGGGCATACTGATTAAAATATTTCAATGTTGATGAGCTGCAAAAAAAAAACAATACAAAATTTAAAATTCATACAAATTGCAAGAGGCAGCAGCCAGCGGAACAACAATAGCAAAACTTAATGTACATGTATATACATATATACTATATATGTACCTACTCGTATATACTATGCAAGAGCATATAAACTATGTGTACACAGACATATGCTGGAATGTATGCTTGGCCAACTTCTTTGAGCCTCCCATGCAGCTCCAACAACAACAACATTGCCACAACTGCCCCCATCAAAAGGGCAGCGAAGCGCGAAGTTTGAAACTGAAACACTTTTGTTTCATTCAGGGCTTTTAAATGTTGAGAAAAATGGTAAACACGGTTCCACTTATTTGGGGGCACTGAAACATACATACTCTTATTTGTGATCGACTTCTGTTTAACTTTCAGTTTTATTTTAGTTTAAATAAAAATGAAAGGAATCTTAAAATTTTCGAAAATATATTTTTTCCCTATTTCCTTATTGAATTTTTTAGTTTCCTCAACTTTTTGTCATAAAAAAATAGATATATCACTTTAAAATTGTTTAGGTAAGAAAAAAATTGCCTTCATGATCTTACAGATGGAGTCCAAATGTCAAATTTCCTTATCTTAAAGCATACGAGTATAGCCTCTAAGTTCCAGTTGTTTATATTGATGGAGAGAATTTGTTGTCCTCCCGACCAAATTAGGGGTATCATAACTCTGATATTTGCACATACTATGAATCAATATGTCAAATTACCAAAATGTTTAACAATTACAGAGAATGGTAATTATTTGATTTATAAATTTTTGGTTGAGCTTGAATTTTTACCAAAGTGGTCAGATAATGTCAATTAAACTAGTTTACACGAAAAGTTAACCTTCGCAAAAAAGTGCCTTTTAGGGTTATTTTGGGACTTTCGTGTAGCACTAGTTTACACATTTAAAGGTAATCGATGGATAAAATGGAATGGGTTTGAACCTATAGGATATACATATATACTAGGGGTACGAATAGAGATTAGTATGTCATTAAGATTCTATAGGTTTGTCACAAAATTGTTATTAAGATGAAAAATTATGTAATGTTGATTGTTGGACGATGTTATGTGACATAGTCATATTAGATTTAGGACCTAAAACACGATGAGATGGTGTTATTTTTATGATTAAGTGGACTTTGACTTTGAAAAATAATAATAATCGTGTAAAATTACGCAGAGCGCTTTTATATTTTACGTACAGTACAACTTAACTTTTAACAAAACAATCGGATTTCAGCTATGGCTACTTGAGAAATTGGCAAAAGCCAATCAAAACTTTCACTAAAAACCATAAGAAAGTCTTTAAAACACGTGTTGCCTTCATCACTCTGCCAATCCATCAACAAAAAGAGTAGCAATCAACCAACAACGACACCCAACCTAACCACAGACTCTTCCTCACCCAGAAACAATAAAATACATTTTTATAAAATCGACGTAACTTGGTTGAGCTCACTTCAACTCAACCCTGTCGGAGCCAAGTTCAGTTCAGTGTGGAATCAGCTTAGCTCTCAGGTGTGCGCAATCAATCAACGTGAGATCACATAACCAGGCAGAAACAATGACGATAATCACACAGAGCTCCAAATACATTGTTTTATATGAAGCATACAAAAAGCTACATAAGAAAAGAGATCGCTTACAAATGGTGAAAACGCACCCGCAACCCACTATATACATTATACCATATTTAGGGTACTTGGGATATAATAAAATAATGCAACCGATGGAGAGCTTTTTAAAAAATAATAATTATATTGAGGAACTCTTTTCCTGTTGAAATGTTGTAATACGAGCCGGGATTTTTTGGAAACCGGAATTAGATAGATAATCCAAATTCTTTGCGGTTCCTTGTAAAATTCCTAGTGTCATGCATGATATTTCACTAGTTTCTACAAAATACTATAGACATTGCTTTTTTATTTTTTTTTTATCATACTAACATACTTGACACTTTTTATTAATATTCTCTCGACTCAAATAGAGAGTATTCCATAGTCTAATGATGTGGTTTACAAATCTTTTATTTTTCTTTTATCGTCCACGCACATGTGCGTTGATAGCTCTTTGGAGTTGCTCATTAAAAATCACGACAACAACGGTTAAGCCCGCTAAGACGTCTAAGGCGGCGCTTTAGGCCAAATGGTTTCTATATACACACGTTCAATGACCATCTTTGGAAGCTTTTGGCTTGATTGCTAAGGCAACGCGCCTATGTTGTATAGACCCATTTTATGGCCGTAACATTCCACACTTAATTATTTGGCGGCCAAACTATGTATTCGTGTTCAAAGAGATTGTGTTACATGAATGAAACCGTGTCAAAGGGCTTAAACTGACCTTTGTCATTTTCCACTTTGTTAATTAACTCAATCAAAGTTGAACATGTGGAGAACCTTCCAAATCGGGTATGTCAACGTTGAATCATTTTAATTGGATATCTGTTATTGACTCCATAATTTGCCACACCAGAGGCAATCACTACTTGGCCAGCTAACAAGTGCGTTCGTTAAGCCATTAATGAAAACTCAACTCTAAGTCGTACTATGTAATAACGAGGGCAGGCAGAAAAGTTTTGGGACTGGCAAACAAATGTGTTAACTTTGCACTATGGGGCAAACGACCACTTTAGTTGGCCAAAACCCATATTCTAAAAGTCGTTAACAAATTTTTTTTTAACTGCAATGCATCTTAGAAACATGAATCTGTAATGTTACGTACCAAAAATTTTAAAAGATCGCGTCGCTGTTATGTTGTCAGCTGTCAAAAACAGATGTTCATAAACAAAAACAGGTGCTAGTCAAACGTTATTTTTTTACATGCAACTTAAAACTGCTAAAATAGACCAATTAAGCAACAGAAGTGAAATTTTGAAGATGCAGCTTAACGAGTCTGGCTTGTATCATGTGTTTATGAATTTGAATTGCTAAAATTAATTGTGCCGTTCTCCTAATTGAGTGCAATTGCTAACCATTCAACAAGCAAACAATTTTAACAAAAATTAGTTTTCAAATAGAGCTACAAAATGAGTCGAGCTCTTTCGGCCAACAAAGTTTGTTGTTTTTGTTAGTATATTCCATCATCTTTCAAATGCATGTTATTCTAAAGTGCAATTTTGCGCACTTTGGCGCAAATTTAACTTTGTAGGTCAACAACTAAGATTTGAAAATGCGAAGTTGTTTGCAACGTGGAAGGCAATGGCGACGAAGAGTTCAAAAGAGGATGCCATTTTTAATTGTTTTAAAGCGGGAATAACTGGTAGTGTAAAATCGCTTGCTGTACTATGACTTTTGTGGCACACTGTAAGTCTGATCGATTGCATCATGAAAGGAAAAGCAGACGATTAAATAATTTTTTGGATGTGTTTCTGAGAGCAATAGATACATCAGATCCAATTATTTAATCACTAAACCTAGACAGTTATATATTTATTATCAAGCTCTTTAAATAGTTCAGGCAGCATGTCTGTCAATCAGTATGGTGAGCTTGATATGCATGAAATCGATTTCCAATGCAACATGGTGCTTGACAACGAAGAATATGAGGAAGAACAATAAGTGCGTGCATTAGACTTATTATTTACTATAAAATACAATTTTATTTATATTTCAGAAAGTTTTTTATATTTTTTAAAAGGGCGTATCCACGCCCACTTTTTTCATATATCTACATTTGTTTGGATATAATAAGGCAAATAAAATAAATTAAACTAAAAAATTTTGTTTTATTTTAATTTTAGTTATTAATTAATGATACTAAAAGTGGTCGTTTGCCCCATAGTACTTTGGATGCATTGGATTGGATTAGATTACCCTTATTGTGCTAAGGAAGATATAAACTTGGGCGTCCGTGGTATACAGGGTGTGATCAAAAAGTATTGTAGCAAAAGTGAAATTCTGAAGCACGAACAGAGCGGTTGAATGCCACCTGCGGTGGTAGTTGGAAGCCTTTAGAAAAGACCTAAATTTTTTTCAAACCCCAACATAAAAGTGTTGCTAGACTTATTAATTTTCGGCCTGCCCTAGTATATAAATTAGCATATGCATTGCTTTGTGTGTAAGTAAGTATATAATCATATACATACCATGTGTGTGTGCATGTAATCGACTTGAAGGCGGCACGCATCAAAGCTGACCACACCAACTACAACAACTGCAACAACGACAGCAACATGTGCACATTAACGCACATGAAACTGAGCTGAAATTGGAGGTCACGTAGTCGTCGACATCAACTGTACGACTATATGGCCCGGCCCCACTACGCAACGCCTTCATATGGTTTTGGCGCATATAAATTACACAATACAATGCCCGGGCGGGCGGTCGGTCGACCGAAGCAAGTGAAACCCAAATCCAACAACAGCAAAAACAACAAATCGAATTGCAGCGAACCGCAACAACTTCGAGAGAGGCAGCGGCGGCGGTGGCTTTGACTGCATCGTCAAGTGAAACCCTCTAAATGCAATGAAATGGTTTTTAACTTTTTCAATTTTTTTATTAAGCCAACCAAAGAAACAAATTCTGATATTTTGCATTTTTTTTTTAAACGAAGTTTAAATACACTTGGGTGGAGTAGCGGAGCTTTTAGCCTACACCTTTTTAGTGAAATTGAACCATTTAATAAAAATTAAAACTACTTCCACGAACTCTGGACTCCTAAGTGGAGCATAGAGCCTCTTGGTTACATTCATCGTGTTGTCATAATAAAGTGTAATTAGCACCACCAAATCCTCTGTGCTGGCTGCCCGTTGGGGGATTGACCAATAATTTTTGGGTACCCCTTGGAGACACGTTTCCATTATTGTTTTGTTCCATGTTATTCTGACATCTTATGAGAATCAATTGAGTGATGGGCTCAACGATTCTTTAGTTAGAAGCCGCCTTGACATGGGGAAACACTAAGCGTCTGTTGATGGCAGTTTGGCTGCCAAAAAGGCATCAGGTTTTGTTGTGGACTGCTCTTAGCTTCAGGACCGTTCCTCGACCTTACCGACATAGGAGTTCCTACCGATAGCTATGCTACCGCCGGCATCGCCTTGGATTCATTGCCCCTAATAAGCCCACCACGACAAGGTGGCAATTCCCGGGAGGGCTGAGCAATATTAAAATTTTTATATTTACCTACAAAATGAATCAAATTATTCATAATAAAATCAAGAAGTATGCATTCCAATAATTATTATAAAAAATATTATTATTTAAACTTAGCCGCAAAGCGTTAAATTAAATATTAACTGATATCTTTCGAAATACACTTTTTTTCCTATGCCTCCAACTGCTTATTTGTTTTCAATAATCGCTGGAGCCAGATTCCAGCACCTTATCCAACTAGACACTTTATGTGATATCAATCTCCCCTACTTAAATAGTTTGGGTTATAGCTTAACTCAAACTTTTGAATAGATTGTTACTTCTCCTTTTCTTATTTGGACTTTTTGAGACAGGGTGGGTGGGATTGTTGGACCAGTTATTATAGAATAAGTCCTTCTTGGTAAAATTGTTCAAAATTCGTTTTACTTTAAAATAATTAAATTAATTAATTTTATACTTAAGAATTTTCTATCAAAAAATATTAAATTCTTACAAAGGTGTTCCCTCTAAACGAGCAGAAAAGTAATGGATACCTTGAATAAAAAGGTAGTAAAGGGTGAAGCACCAGTATTGAACCGAAACTAGATTTACATTTTTTCTGGTATAAACACCATATGAAAATTCGTATACCTTGCCATAGAGTATTGAAACAAATGTAATAAAACTCAACTTTTGCGGGCGGCATGTGCAATAATATGGTTTTGATGTTTAAACAAGGTCAGCCAATCGCTGGCGCTGTCTTCAAAGGTCTTCCGATCGATTCCGAAGACGATGAGCAAATAAACAAAAGCGTAAAGGCCGCCAAATGAGTGACCAGGCAAATGAACCAACAACCTGAACGAAATATCCATAATGCGCCATGCATTTTTTGGTTTTGTAAGGATCGAAATCAGAGCCAAAGATCGTAGTAAAATTGCAGCAAATCTAAATTTGTCTGGAACGCACAGCAGCTTCAAACCTGTGATTGGTTTTGGAGCAGCTTGAAAGGGTCCAAGAATTAGATACGCTGGCGATTGCGAGTTCAATCAATTTACTTACAGCATAGTCGCACGAAACACAACTATGGAGATCTAGTTTGGTGCCACCAAAAATTGATCAAAGGCCATATTGTTGTTTTTGTATAGTGTATATGGAACGGCAGTGTATCAAAATGTATAAATTTTATTGACTGCGGATGCAGTTCATAAACAATGCGCCAAGAACGTATGGTGTATGGTGTATGGCGTATGGTGTATACTATGTATCATATTGAAGTAGATGGATCTTGTAGATCTTGGTCTATAGTCGCAATATGGCGCGCATCTGTTACATGTTAATACGCAGCCAAACCAAATATCACAAGTCCGATAGGCCAAACAGACACGAAAAACACGATTGGAAGAGCGTCTTCCGAAATGAAACGAGAAAATATTATATATGGCAAGTTGAAAATATTTATGAAATCAAACATAAGGTACGTACATCGTGAGATACAGATACAAAAATGTATATTCGATCGTATGTTGCACATTTGGCACACATGACAGCCGCATGCTGCCACCAGAGAGGCGGAAATTTTTGGAAAATCAACTATAAATGGGGGAAGCAGGGCTCCCAGAAACCACACACATGCAGATGAGCGTTGTCTGCAGCAAATCGAATGACAAAAAAAAAAAAGGCAACCATATACATAGTAGTATGTAAAACCAAAGGGGAAAACATTTTTATGCATTTCCAGTTAAATCGGAAGTGGAAAATCACGACTGGGGTCTCTCCCTTTATTGAGGCGACCCAAGCGTGCCACGATTATCACGCTATTTCTGTCAAACTGCTAGATCTTCCGTGGGACGTGGGGCGGAGCAGGCTGCCACATGTCGAATACTTAGAGCTCAGCTGTTGGACGACATGAGCTGCTAATGATGCCAACGGGTTAAATACGTTCTCAAATGTTGCAGTCATTTTTTATTTCCCAAGTGTTTCACCCAATAATTTAGCTCTATTTATGGGGTTTTTATTTTATGCCCGTGTTATATTTTATGACAGCTGTAAGGCAAGCAACTCTTCACATGGTATTGGTATTATAATTATACCAAGGAAAATATTTTGATTTTGTTTCAAAACGAACTGCTTTCACTTTGACAACAGAATTTGATATGTTCGTTGAGTAGATCTTTTTCGGATGCCCTTAATTATTTATTTTATTTTTGAATTATGCTCCAAGAATTATGTCTTCAAGTTACTCATAAGAGTACTTACAAAAACTAATTTTCTTTCGTCATTATCGCTTCAAAAAAATGTATGTTTTTTCAAAACTTGCAATAAAATTTGTAAACAGGCATTTAAAATGTTGTGGTTTTTTTTCTTTCTTTTTTGTAAATGGATCAATTGTGGATTATACACATATTGATTTCTGGTTCCATTCATTTCAAAAACCATTTAACGGGGGACCAGCAGCAACATTTCACTTCGAATTCTTGCTAAAATCTTTAAACTTTCTGTAGAGTTCAGATCTTACCAAAAATGTATATTTAATTTTGTACCATCGATTCATATTCTGAGTAATATATACCTAGGAATAAATATTGATGAATACCTTTAACTCTAACGACTACGTCAACATATATATAACTTATGTATTATTCGCACAACGATTTGTATAGATAAGAGTTAGTATTGCCAAAATTTGATAGACCAAAAGAGTTTGTACTAAAAAACTTCTACTCCTGTTTTCTTTAGATAAAAGAAATTTTGAATACCCTTATTTTGGAAATTTACTTTTCCAGAATACCATAATATTTTTACTCGAGAATGTCATTATTATTGGGAAATCCCAAATATGTCTTTTAAACATCTAAATTAGGTTAGTTCATGGAGCTTGCTATTAAAAATTCAAATTTCAAATTTTCTGTTCTGAACAGAAAAAGAAAGCAACTGAATGCGATCACATATTTGGAGAGTGGTAAACTCTAGCCAATAGGAGTTCATTCCTTTTTGGAATAATGCTTGGGAGCTCTAAAAAGGTAGCTTAGGTGGGTCTCCATGTTGCCTGCAAACTTTTATTCAGGGTACAAAAGCTGTAATCTTGCACATCTTCTTCTTCTTCTAAATTACGTGTTAGGCCAGCATTATTCTGTATTCCTTACTTGCTCTTCTGGCCTTCCTAGTCTCCTCGGCGAGAGATTTCTCTGAGCTGTGTTTTATGCAAAGTGTTTTTTTTTGTTTACTTGCTCTTCTCGCCAATGTGTCTGCTCAACGATCTACGCAATGTATTACTCACCTCCTCTGCAGTCCTTTACTCTAAGTTTTCTCTGGTCTGTCTTCTATGCACAGTGTTCGTTGTAGAGAGTTCCTGCTCTGCAATCCTAGACTCTATGTCTTCTCTGTATTGCTTTCATAGCTTGCTCTAGTCGCCAAGCTTCTAATTGTTGACTTCTCCGCTGTCTACGCCTTGGACGGTTGTATGGTGTATAGGCATGTTTTATGATCGAATTATTGTCTGAGTCTGGTTGCGTAAAACCTGAAATTGCCGACGCAAGCGTTTATGCAACAAAATTAAAACTATTTGAAATCTAGGTTGTGTATTTTGTCGCAGCGTTTGTGTGCAAAATGTACATCTAGATTAACTGACATGTTGTACGAGATGTCGCACAGAAAAATTTCAACTTCATAGCCTTACAGTCTCTGAGATCCTTTTACTCATACCGACAGACATACATGGCTATATCGACTCAGCTGTTGATGCTGATCAAGAATACTTTATGGCATCTACCAAGCCTTCTTCACCGCGTTATATACATTTGCGCGAACCTATTATACTCTTTGTACTTTTTAGTATAGAGTATGAAAAGTTTGTTTATAACAAATTAAATAAATAAAATATTAACAAAAATTGGGGATTTAGTGCTTAAAAATGTTGTAGTGTTGTTGTGCACTTAAAATTTTCAATTTTTGAATTTTATTATGCATACCCATGTGAGCATACTGCTCTGTTCGGTTTTTGCACGTATTTATAATAATTTGTCAATTTATACCTATACTTTCCTTCAATATACTTGAGGTATTCTTAGTTGAAAATTTAAGTACTTTACTTACGCTTTGTGTTGATTTGAGGAGTCAAAAATTTCCTTTGGCCTGTTGACCTTTTCAACAAATTTTCATCTTTAATAATTCAACACAAAGCGTGAATACCCCAAGTGTTTCCAACTCTTTTTGTTATTTATTTTTTAATTTTCTTTCTTTACTGTCCTTTAAATATTCTCTATGTTAGAACTAACAATATGTTCACAAGTCTTAACAAATTAAATTTTCTTTACTTAAAGTAATAATCATTTTTGTTGGGGTGGACGATCTCTATTCGAGATCACACAGCCGTGTTAGATCTTGAGCAAGGTGGTTTGGGTGTGAACACAGTTTATTGTAGTTCTTTGCCCCATTTTGGACTATTACATCTTTGAAGGGTGGTATATTCAGGTCTCTGTGAATAATTTCATTTTGAAAGTACCACGGTATTCTGGTGCTAGCTCTTAAGATCTTTGACTGGGCTCTCTGGATGATGTCTTTACTGCTCTTGCTGGCATTGCCCAACAACTGAGAGCCGTAAGTCCGTAAGACTGAGTTGTAGAATAGGACCTAAAGAGCGAGGCATTTTGTGTTAATCGGCCAATTAAGTTTACTGGGCTTAAGCTCTTGGTGTATTATTTTGGCTTTAATGTGCCTGCACCATTTGAGATGTCTGTCGAGGTGTATGACCAGGTACGTTACTTCATTTAATTTCGGAAGTACAGCTTTATTTAGTGTAAGTGGGGGGCATTCTTTCCTGATTAAGGCAAACGTTACGTGTTTACATTTTTGCTCATTTATTTTAATTCGCCAGTCTGATTACCATTTTTCCATGGCTATAAGATGAAGAGCAATCTGCGTTTTCGCGAGCTGAGAGGATGCCCTCTAGATGAGAGCGATTAAGAATAGCTGTGGCTGTTAACAATTATCGGCTAGTGGGGATGTCCGCTGTGTAGGAAGATACAGATGCATTGGGGGACTCCGGCTTCGGTGATGTGGTCATCAGTCATGGCGGTATTGCATCTCACAGAAAATATACAAACTATGTTGAATGCTGCAGAGATGCGCTGGAATTTTATTATGAAGTTCCAGATATGGGATGATGTTAGTTAAAAGGCACTTTTTGAAGAGCATGATAAGCTTATGGGTCTGTATGATGAGGGAATGATACGATTTTTAGCAGGCTTTTGTATCATTATGATGATCTACTTTTTTAATCTCTCTGGGAAGTAGCCAAGTCTAGACAGATGACAGATAGTGCAAAACGACACAATGAGGAAATTCAATAAGCATTTTTGGTAATATTAAATAGCATCCTAGGGACTTCTTGAAAGTGAGCGGCGAGTGTGGTGGCATCGTTTCTATTGGTGAGCTTATTGTTGGATGTGCTTTCCATTAGGGATGCTTTGAGCTGGACGGGATGGGTTTTCTATATAGCGGCGTTGCACCAGATCCTGCTCTAGTTTCAACGTTTTTGTAAGCTTTCGTGAGGGGTCTTTAAGACTATTTTTTTGCACCTGGTGACATTTTAGTTTAGTTTTTGTTTTAAAGAAAGACTACTTCAAACGAAGCAGACGTGTTTTTATTCGCTCCTGTAATAACGCCGCTTTTTAATATTTATACGTGCGATGCTTCCCTCCCCAATGCTAAAAGGAAGATTAATGAACTATCACCTGAAATATCTCTAAATGATATACTTCAAGCGGTACAAAAAATTGAGAAAAATGTCAGCATACAAATATAAGGTCTGGATTCCAAATCTGATATCGCTGATTTTAAAAATCAATTAGGCAGCATTTCCCAAAAGATTGATGTGTTAGAGAAAGAAAACACGCTCTTAAAAGAGGAGTTAAAGAAATTAAGAGAAGAAAGACCGCGAAGACATAAATGCCTTAGCTTACAACTATAAAAGCAAGAATATTATTTTCAAGGGGCTTACAAAACAAAATGCAACTAATGCTGGTATCACTGCTCTTTGCAAAGACAAGCTCCAAACTGCGCAAGTACGCATCCGTGAGACTCGCACTCTCTATGAACCCAAAAACCATGTTGCTGTCGTTGTGGAATTTGACTCGGCTGAAATGGCAAAATCAGTGCTGCAAAATGCAAGGAAACTTGCTGGGTCGAGTGTTTTTGTGGAAAGAGATTTGACTCCTGACCAGAGGCTTAAGAAGAACGTGCTGCTTACCCTGAGAAAAGTGTTGTTGTCTTTGGACAAAAGTAAAAAGGTGTTCGTCAGAGGCGATACTATATACATCGAGGGTAAATGGTTGAAATACAACGGTAACAACATACATATGTGCGGGTCAGAAGCTGGCCTAGATCTCTTAAAATCAATATTCGGCGACTCTTTCGTCCCTCAATATATTGCATTTTCTTACTTACACCAGAAGACATTAGAATACGCTAAAAAACACAAAAACGCCTCAAAAAACTGAATAATCAACCCGCTATAGATCATAATCCTAATACATGTCGCGTACTGTCTTATAATGTGGCTAACTTAACTAGTAAACTTAAGTTTTCTGAATATTTCAATTTTGTAAATGATTTCTTCTTTCTTTCTAACTTGCATTGGACTGACGCGTCAAAAAAACACAAAGGTGGCCGAGCTAGTGGTGGTTGCCTTTTTGGCTACAAAAAATGTATGGCTCAATCTTTTAATTTAAAATTTGTTATTAACTTCGGTTATACTTGCCTCTCAGCCTCTTTAAATATTGTTTATTTTCTATTTATCCCACTTTACATTAATTGCTCAAGTTGGAATGACCGCTTTTACAAACTTGAAGAATTTCTCGCGAAGTTACATCCATCCTCTTTCTTACTGCTTGGGGACTTCAATTCTCGAATCGGTCTGGAACAATCCCTTGATGAACACCTTCTATATTTCCACCTAAACTGTTATGGCAACCAAAACGCGGTAACGAATATGCCCAGAGACTAAGACTAGCCTGCAACGGTGCGTCTCCTATAGGTACAGTGGAAGAACAAGTTACTGCGCTATCTGAAAAAATTAGATTTGCAGCTAATATAAAGCCGAAAAATAGACTCTTCACGCCCAAAAATGAGTGGTTCGACTGCCAGTGCTTTAATGCTAGCTTACTTGACTGGCAAAATAAACAGATTGATCTTCTTAATACAGTTAAGAACAGCAGCGATTGGTGGAAGCTGGCTTCTTCACTCAAGCGCTCTCCGACTAAAATATCTTCCTCACTAAGCCTGTCTGATTTCCGTGACCATTTCAGTCGCCTGCTATTTTGTCGGGATGAGCTCACCATACTATGCCGTCTATAATTAACCCTTTCCTTGATGCCCCGTTTGAAATGCGTGAATTATTGTATACACTCAAGGGGACCAAATGGAATAAAGCGCCCGGCTTAGACGGCATAAGCTATGAATTTTACAAGTTCGCACCCGAGAGCTTTTTAAATGAGGTGTTATCAGTCTTTAACACAATCTTTCTTAAGAAACAAATCCCGCCATGTTTCCGTAAAGCGATCATAATTAGGCTTTTCAAAAAGGGGAACCCGGATTTAGTAGCAAATTATAGAGGGCTATCAATGCTTGACTCATCATTTAAAATTTTTACTGGGTTGTTACTAGGCCGAATAAATGCTTGGATTGATTGCAATAACATCATTAGCGAATTTCAAGCGGGATTTCGTAAAAACTATTCCACCACTGATAACATCTTCAATCTTTCCAGTATAGTGCGCTTAAGTTCTAAAAATAATAAGAAGACATTTGCGTTTTTCATTGATTTTTCATGTGCTTTTGACACCATCCCACGGAATATGTTGATTTACATGCTAGCTTCTTACGGCCTTTGCAGCCACTTTATTGAAATTTTACGTCTCTTATATGAGAATACAACGAACCAAATCTGGCACGGGGACGATCTTTCCCCACCTTTCCTAGTTAACCAAGGAGTGATACTCAGCCCAGTGCTATTCTCTCTCTATCTAAATGATCTACATGACGTTCTCCCGGGTGGGGTAACGGTAGCCAATACGTTAATAAAGGTACTGATGTATGCTGACGATTTAGTAGTGTTTGCTAATACACCTTCCGAACTTCAAACTATGATTAATTCCATACGCTGCTACAGCACGCAGAGGGGACTAAAAGTAAACTTGGCGAAGTCTAAAGTGATGGTGTTTAGAGAATGCACTAGGATTCCGAGCACTTACGCTTGGACTTTTGGCGACGAGACAGTCGAGATCGTAAACGAATATAAATATCTGGGGGTTCTTATCAATTACAAACTTTCTTTCAAGAAACACTTAGAGAGTAAACTAACTGATTCTAAAAAAGCAATAAACGCGACATGGCTAAAATACATCAATAACCACCGTATTTGTATTTCCAAAAAATTAAAGATCTTCGACACGTGTGCGAGGTCGATTATGTTCTACGGTGTTCAAGTCTGGGGTGTGGACAGGTTTGAAGCAGTAGAGAAACTCCTACGCTTTTTGATTAAGAAACTAATCTTCTTACCACCTAACACTCCCACATATATGATACATCTTGAGACAGGATTACTGCCTCAGTTCTTACACACGCTTCGAGCACACATGCTTTACATCGTGAGATGTTTAAAACTACCCCCTCACAGACTCCCTCGTATTTTAGTGGAAGAAACTGTAAGGTTGAAATTAGACTGGGTCACTAAATGGAAAACAATTGCTGAAAGTGTAGATATAGTTCCTTTAACAAACTTCTCTGCTGCTGCAGTGACATCTTATACTCCACTGTTATTGGAAAAGATCAGAGATTTTGAGATTAATGGTTTTATTATATCACCCCAAAAAACTAAAACTCATGATTTATATTCGTATTTAATACCCTCCGATGTAAATTACTTTAATGATAAATTCACAGCGTATGCCGCAAGTTTAATTTTCCGTGCTAGAGGCGGCCTGCTCAATCTAAATGCAAGATCTATATATGTTACTGTCCAATATGCAACCTTGGTGAGCCGGAAAACATTTTCCACGTCATTGGCTGCTGTCCAATTTACTGACAATTTCATATTCAAAATTTTGGTGAGGGCACTTTGGATCTGGCCAGCGTAGTTGGAATTTTAAGCGGTAAAAATCACAATGCCTTAGTTAATTATTTAAGTTGTATTAAATACAGAGATTTAATTTTAAGCGATTTCGCATGAAATGTTTAACTAGAAGTGTATACTTAAGTTTCCTTAGCCGACTGTCGACAAATTTTTTGTTGTAATTTGCTTTTTGTTATTATTTTGAAACTAAACCCTAAACAATCCTTGGACTTCCACGAACATTTCAAGACCAAAATTAGCCAAATCGGTTCAGCCGTTCGTGAGAACCTAAGCTTAGAAGGAACATAACATTGTGACACGAGAATTTTATATATAAGATAAAGAAAACATTAATTATTACTTACTACATTTTAGTTTGCCATTCCCGTCTTAAGTAGCGTTTTTCTAAAACGCACTACTCTATTTTTATATTCGTTTTCTTATGTCGTTTGGAGGGTTGAGATGCGGGCTGTAGCAACTGATTCTAGTTAGTGAATCTTTCAATCGGCTGAATATGTGAACTCACATCAAACTTCGGGTTTTGGGCATTGCAAAAGCTTCAAGAGTACAGGCGAGCGGTCCGAAGATAAGTCCGGGGTTGAGCGTTTATCAGATTTCGTGGTATATTTTTTGTTATTGCAAAATCAAATAGGTCTTTCTTTTTTATGATTGCGTTGTACAGCTGGTTTCCCTTAAGGGTCACAAGACGAGATCCCCAGAGTGTGTGCTTGGCGTTGTAATCTCCTGTAGCTCTGAAGCGTCCGCTTTTGTTAATTTAAAGCAAAAATAAATAAATCGATTTTTCATTGAGAAAAGTTCTCATTTGAAAAATCTACTGTAGCTAAATTTTTGATGACAGAATTATAAAGACGACATGTTAGCCATATGTTTATATCAAATTAAAGCAATTAAGCCCAGTTGGCAACTGTGGCCGCCAATTTTCTAGAAGTCAAATGCATTTTGACACAAAATTGACATTTAACAAAGTTGCAAATCCAAAAGTTGCAACTGCTCGCAACAGCTACAACAACTGCAACATGTAAGCAGTGCTTTAAACACGCCTTAAGGCGGCGACAACCATATTTCGAAGGACTGACAGACGGACAGTCGGTAGCTGGTAGAGGCGTACCTTTTAATCGCCAAGGGGGGCCCGCCAAATCAAATCTAGTGATAACATAGAAGAACGATTGAATTTCTCTACTCAGTTCCATTGCTGTATGCATATTTTAGTGACAATTTATCGGTGACAATCGATAAATCTAAAAAATCATGTTAAAGCTTTTGGCAAAATGTGTAACCCCAAGCGCCCCGAGTCTATTCCCCCCGTCGACACCCTTGATCTCAGATAAAACAACAAATGCGTCGATGGCAATACAAGTATATACTGGACATTACCTGACAATGATGACGATGACCATGCGACAAACTAGGCAACATTGGGTGAGCTTAAAGTGGTTTGCTGTGTGGCACTTGCTGCTTATAACTGACATTTTGGGCAGTGGCAAGTTTTTTTTTTTTGTAGACTTGGTGCTTTCCATTGAGCGCCGCTGGGTCGGCACGGAAAAAATCAATTCTGTATGTCCAAACATGGACGCATGGCGCACGCCTTAAACGGCCAGCGACCGATATATGAAATTTTTGTGACCATCGTATTTGGGCAATGCGTTGTTGCCGGTGTAGCAGTCGTTTGGGGCCTAGTCCCCAGCTGGCTCCCAATTTCTAAAGCTCCAAGCTGTTGCAGTTCATAATTTTGTTTCTGATATCTGTGTATATCTTTTTTTTTTTTCTGGACAGCAGCGTGCCTTACACCTTTCGATGTTGCTACATGAGCTACAACATGTTGCAAGTCTTGCAGGTGTTTGTTTGCCAAGATTTGTCACCTCATTGTGCAGCAAAAGAAGCAGTTGGCATGTGGAACTCAGCACGTTTTCATGCCAGACTCCGTGTTATCTTCATTTTGGCATCAAGTAAATCATAATTTTGCACCTTCTGCTTGTCTGTCGCCTTTGTATGTGTTGGCCAAATGGTGCACACATGTCATGACAAGCCCATCGTATCTCGTTATTAACATCAAGTTTGGCTGGCTCGTCATATTCGCTCAGGGGGTAGTATAGAAAGAGGCTTGGCACCAAATAATCAGCGTTGATTCGGGGGATTTTAATTAAGCTTTATTTGTTTGACTCTCCGTTTGCCTAGACTGGACCAATTTCACACTTTTCTCAACTGCAGCTTATTTCAAGAAATTTAAAGCTTGACAGAACTAGACATTCTGCCTTTTTGAGAAAAGACCAAAAAGTTTGAAGTCTAACAAGTAGTATATATTTGAAACTTTTTTTATGATCTATTTTGAATATACAAAAGAATACAAATTTCCTGCACATGCTTTTTACGGGCAAAAGGAAGTACACATATTCTTTATTAGAATGACGTCCCTAGACAATTTAAACATTCCTCCCAGTTCGCTCATATGAACAAAAGAATCTAAGGTACTATAAGAAAGAAGGAGATGAACAAATTTAAAAGTATTTCACGGCTTACGCTCAGACTATAAAAGCTACAAGTTGAACAATTTACAAAAAATTTTAAAACTTATTGGTAAAAGGGCTACTTTTTCATATCCCTTACCCATAAAAAGATTTTAAATTAAGCTTCAATTTTACCAGAAGAAGCTAAAATCGCCAAAATCGGTATGAAAGTCTTATGTTAAGCCAAAATATACAAATTTATTTTAAATTCTAAGAAATACTACACTCCGATCCTGTGCATCAGTTTCTTAAAAATCTTTCTATGTAATAAGCAGTACTCAACACATGGCTCGACAAGCGGGTAACCAAATGATCGAAAGTTGTCGCTTTAAAATTACCATAATGTATTGGGTGCTGAATAAAAAAGTTTATGCCGAAAGAACTAGCACCAAGCTACATGAGAACCCCAAAAAAAAAACCTAATTTCACCAAATTGAACATAATAACAAAGACGTCAAAGATATGCTTACAAATGTAATTCTCCTTATCTTTTTTGGCCGATAAATAAGTAAATCTTTTACATATGAACTAAGGATTCCATAATTTTATGAATATACTTATTTGATTCTACAAATGTAAGTGATTTTGGCCACCTCTTATGGAGGACCGAACCATCCTTAACATGATAAAGGATGATGGTGAGAGGGCTGGCTCGCGACGCTGGAAACGGCAAGGACCTCTGAATCAGCATTGGTCCAGAATCCAAACGCCACATCATAGCGAAGGAGGGTCAGCTGAAGCTTGGAATGGGTTGCCTCAGGGAAATCGTTTTAAGCTAGATGTAAGATCGGCTGGAAAATCTTAGGGTCATGGAGGAGGAGAGGATAGACTCTTATTCAGGAACCCTGGATCCTAGGTGAAAGGTTCGTGGACTTGGAGCTCGCGGATATCATCTCCTATTTCCCAGAATCGTAGGTAAGCCTAGAACATGTATCGTGGTAAGGGTTGGGCTCTATGTTCATTTCTTCCCTCGTTGCTGCGATGGGGACCTCACGGTGGTGATGCTCGAATCAAGGAACAGGAGAAACCTTCCATCAGCCTATCTCCCCTACGAGGAAAAGGACCCTCCTTAAAAAAAGGTTTGGGGCGCTCATTCAGCTTGTGCAGAAGGAGGGTGACGATTTGATTCTAGGCTGCGATACCAATGCCTATCACTCCGTTTGGGGCAGCACGCAGAGGTTATCGATGTAACCCTAGCGTCGATTAGTAGCTCACTTTCATTGATAA